>JAQGCH010000560.1:0-21860 GCA_034699485.1 Nanhermannia elegantula | reverse complement strand
AAATATTGGATAAAATTACTTTTTGAACATCAAATTCTATCAAATAAATCGATAAAATAGAGAAAATTTGTCAAATAGTTTTCAACAAATACTCAAATAATCAGAACTTTTTTGTCAAATAAATACTCAAATAGTTTGACCCTTAGTTTTTCAAATAATTTGGGAGTCTGTGTTTATAATCAACAGGAATGGGTATTTCGGGTCCACCCGAATTTACCATAATTTACTCGAATCAGACTTATTGAACCTAATTTAACAAAAACCTTAAAATTTGCCCTAAATTGTAATTATAACGATATTGTTATACACATTTCACATGACTGAGCTTTATCTTCCGGATTGGCAGGAAGTCTCCAGGATTCAGTTAAATTTTGGAAAATACTTACCTAGCCTCCCTTTGGTTTCTTTAAGGAGTTTTGAAAATTCAGAAAAAATACCTGTGTCCTTTTACTTTCTCATAACTTCCGAATTTCCTCTAGTATTTGAACTGACCTAACCTAACCCAACCTAACCTGACAACCTTATGTATTCTTTCAGATAAGCCTCATATGAAATTCGAAAAATTAAAAAAAATATTGCATAATGAGCTTTAATTGTGATCTTTTTATTTTTAAATATTCAATTTTTTGAATAAAACTCATTTATTGAACTCAAATACTTATAATTTATCTGATATTTTTTTAAAATTTTGACCCGAAATATTCCATTCTTGATAATTATATATATCATAAGTTTTGCTGATACTGCACAACAATCAGTTTTATTCATAATAATGACTATAACTTATCTTTCAAAGAGTTAATAACTGAATAACTATTAAGCGATTGCATTGTCTTTGAAGTACATTATTATCAAACTGTTGTGGAGTTTTGATATGAGAAGTGTTACATTATTTGACGGCTTCTGATTTACACCACTTTTTGGTCAACTCAAACAACGTTAGAAACATTATAAATAGTTATCCACTATTTAAGTAATGCTAACTCTCTAATAAAGTTATAACAAACTCTACTTTTTGAGTTCATTTGCGTTCAAGTTTTTTTCACATCCAAAACATGATTCTTTGACTCATGTCTGTTGACAAAGAGCCTACAGTTTTTAATCAAATATTATTATATATATAAACTAATAACAAGTGATATACGCTCGCAATTTGTAGATTTGTTTGAACTCAAGTTGTTTTCAAAGCATATCTTTCACTCGATTAAGCTTTACTTTAGAGCTGAGAACTAGTGCCGTACCAGAAATTTTTGGTTGGGGTCAGACTTTGCAAATTTGAAAAGCATTAGCAGAGCATTAATAGGTAATAATAGTTAATGACCTCTTTCCTAAGGAAATTACTTTTTTTGCATTTCATTTTTGAATCATTTTCACATTCATTCAATTTTTACTTCGACTGCAATCAAATGGAAATGAACTTAAAATGAGTGGAAGTAAACTTATATTCAAGTTATGCAATGGATTCACATATGTTTATAATGAAAACTTAGAATTAATGTTAAACTAAAAGTCAATTTTAATATACATTTTATACGAAACTAAATACAAATAATTTAAAAATAGTTTAATATACAGTAAAAAATTATAATAAAGTTTTTATGTAAGAAAGAAAGAAGTGATTTAATTGGTTCTCAAATAACAATCTATTATTGAAGTGACCAATAAAGCAATGATTACTTATCGAAAAGTTTCATTACAAATGTTTTTTGCACTTTATTGATAGCAATGCTTTCAATACTGTAAACAATGTTTTCCTCAGCTATTGTAGAGTTTGAGCAATAAATAAATGATTTTAATAAATAAGAAATAAATGTGAAAACAATTTTTACTCAAATGAATGAATAAATAGTAAAATAGTTATGGAATTTGACCAATACTTAGAAATTTTGGAACCATTTCAATGTTATATAAAAAGGAATTTAAACCTAATCTCAGATTTGGACAAAAGATCGCAAACAATGATCGAAACAATTGATACCATTAGTGGACAGTATTTAATAGATATGAAGGAAAAAAATGAACGAATCAATCAAATTAATGATTTGTACCAAAAAGTGAATCAACTCAATGACGATAAACAACATATTGTTAATGAAAGCTATTTATTAATTGACAAAAACATCAAACTATTAGATCAGAACATAAATAAATTGAACATTAAATGTATGGAAATTAATACTAACATTACTATTAATACCATTACTATTGATAATACGCATAATAGTAATGCACTTTCAATGACTGTCAGACCCATTGACCACAAAGACATTCAAAAGAAAAGGAAAACTAAAACTAATATTAATAAAGCAAACAATTGTATTGATTATTACGAAACAGATTTGATTACTAGTCGAAGGAGTCGTCGAACAAAACCGATAGACAAGAATCAGTTCAATTCAGACAATTTCGTGTTCACCGGAATGAAGAAGAGAATAGTCATAAAAACTGAATCAAACACCGAATCACCAAAACAGAACTCACAAGAATTGGTTCCAATAATTAATAGCTATAAATGTGATGAAGAGATGGCACCCGATCCTAATGAGCCGGTGTTCTGCATCTGCAAAGAGGTAGCCTTCGGACAAATGATTGAATGCGAACATAAGAACTGTAGGACTCAATGGTTTCACTTCGGATGTGTTGGTCTTAGCACTAAACCTAAGGGCAAATGGATTTGTTCTGTTTGTCGTCAAAGCGGTCAAAACAAAAAGTTAAATGAACTCTATTTATAAATCATTACTAATAATTAGATTAATGAGTATTAATAAGTTCTTCTATTCTATAATCTTTTACTCAAAATAACTTATCATACGATTACTTAAATAAACATAAATTGTTAGGCAGTTATGTTTATGTTGTGACTAAATATGTATAGTTTTGTAAGTTCTGTCTGTGTCTACACTTTTTTTGCTCAAAATAATTAAATTGAAAGTTCAAATGTTATGAACTTTTATATTATTGTTATATACCTGTAAGTCATTAATAATAGATCTCACAAATTGTAATTGTATTAAAACGAGTGTATAATACTTTTTATAAATCAAATTAAATTAAACTTTTGAATTATCGACAAAATTGAAAAAGTTTTAAGGTTTTAAGTACTTTGAAGCAAATGCAATGCAATCGTAATTGAAACGTATGTCTGACCAATGCCTGACATCTACTGTATTTTGAAAACATTTCTGGATTTTAAAGGGATGTTAAAGAGAAACGACACATGTTTTGTGGTTTTGTGTTTAAATTTAAAATTCAATTTGTTTAAAGATTAATATTTTGTCATAACTTTAAATTAATAAATAGTTTATAATTAAGATATAGAATGGACACAAGTGATGATAATCCGATCCAATTGTCAGACGAAGACAAAACTATACCACAAGTGAAATATGAATGTGAGTTATGATAAGATTTAATATAAGTAATAAATTAATATTAAAGTGTTTTTAACCAGATTTGGACCACACGGCAGATGTCCAGTAAGTGATCATAAGATTATAATTAATACAATTATTAATGTATTTATTTAATGAACAGAATCCACGCCTGTATGTAATGATAACGATTTCGAAACTAATCATAAAATGCAAAAACTTAAGAAAGTGTTAAATAAAAGCGGTTTATAATTAGGGGGCAGTTCTTTGGGAGAAGCCTTCGAACAAACGGCTGTCGCTATGTTTGGTTATATGACTGAAATCGAAACCGTAGACATTATATCAACATTTGATGTTCAAGTTGAAGCCGAAGACTTGTATTCTTTGTTTTATCAATTTTTAGATGACTTTTTATTTGGTTTCTGTGCCGAACCTTTTTTCATAGCAAGAGTACGTAGTTTTCAATTTACTTCAAATACTTTTACTATTTCTTAAAACATTTCATAATAGTTTTCAAGTGCTATAAAACAAATTTTTCTCTGTTTATAAGAGGCCTCAGAATTGCACTGTTTTGACTCACTTTTAACGATATTAGAAATATTGATAGAAATCTGTAATACATACGAAACAATTTGCTATAACTCACTAACCGGTAAGCTTTCGGTTTATTTGGATTCAGACAGCGTTCAGGTGTACTCCGTTTACTCTAATACCTAAATAGAGTAAGAGTACAGACTTTATTGTACAGTACAGTACAGCATAGGTTCTCAATGGTCGGTCGCAAAAAGATTTTCCTTAGCATTGTGTTATTGAAATAATTGAAATTTTTGCAAAAATACCTTAGCAGGTGGGTCGCCATCAAAATAATCTGAGAACCAGTACTGCAGCTGTACAGTATACTATATCTACAAACAAATTAACAGAACAATAATTATTATACTCCGAATTTGGCAACTCGTCGGTGTGCAAGAATTGAGTGCCAAAATTATTCTATAAAATTTATTCTCGAAATTATAAAAAGTTTATAAAATATCTGGAATCAGTCATTTTGTAGGCATTTTTTGAATAAAAAAAATAGTAAAAGCTAATACTCAAATAGTAACTTTTTATGAAAGTGTTTCACAATCATGCAGTTTGAAAATTATTTACCATTTTAGGGGTAAAAGCAATGCTATGCATGGTTTAGAAACCTATTGCTAAAATCGGATTTTGCCAAAATAGGGTCTAAATCATGCATTTCCAAGGGAGCGGCCAGCCCAAGGTTGACCCCGACCAGGATTATCTGAATCCTGAAAAAGTATACCTTGGTCCCGCCTTTGATTTTTCAAGTTTTATAAAAAACAAAATAATTAATTTTTCGTATTATTTTTCAATAAAAATGTATTTGAAATTTAGGGACCAAAATTATTTTTAAAAAATTGATTTTGGGCAAATAATTATCTCAGAAAACCGATGAGTTTTGCTTGGGCCAATTTTCAGGACTTTTGTTAGCCAACACCCCCCCCCCCCTCCCCATTTGGAGCATCGGAGCTTGGAAAAGTATGGTCTAAATCCTGGAACGCTGTCTAAATCCATAAGATTGAGAAGTTTACAGTAGTTATCATGTATCTGTATTTTTCACTATTAATAATAATTAGTAAATATATAAGTTATGATAATTAACTTATGAAGGGGGGAGTCAAAGCCCAAAGCAGGTGACAGGATTTTTGTTGAGAAAACATACAGACGATCATAAATAATGTCAAACACAACGAAAAAATAGCGTCGCAGCCAAACATCATGTAATGCATGTCTTTTTTTTGTCATTTGTGACTAACATTTTATGTGAATTATTATGAAAGATATAAATTGCTAGTAGGGTAGAGCGAGATAGGGCGGGGTCACATATAAAAGGTGACTGAACATTATATATATTTTAGAAAAATGTCAAAATACTTGACAGTTTCATTTATTACGCAAACCATACATGTGCAAGGTATGGGTGTGCACCCTCCCCAAGATTTTCGGAATTTCAAAAATCGTACCTTGGTCCCCCTTTGACTTTTTCTGAAAAATTGTAAAAATATCTTTTAGTCCCCTCTTTGATTTTCATTACAATTTCAGATTTTACTAAAATTTACCTTTTTTTAAAGACTTGTAATAAGATCTATGCTTAAATTCATCAAACATTGGCATTAAAATCCATTATTTTTGATGTTTCTACAAAAAATATAGTTTTAAAAAAAAAAAATTTTGGCGGGAAAACTGATTCTGCGAAAAAATTGTCTCAGAAAACCGATGATTTTTTGACCCCCCCCCCCTCTCGAAATTTCAAGAATTCCTGAAAGCTCACCCACCCCAAAGGTCCGAATCTTGACATGTCTGACGCAAACCCATGCAAAGTAACGTAACTTTTCTTTACAGTTCAACGTTAATTATGAGAGCCTGTACAGTCAACTTTTATAATATTTTTTTACTACTGTAGATTACTATGCATTTATTCTTCTTTAATATGCATCAAAAACGCGATAAATATACACTCAAAATATACAGTTTTATTTATATTGCATAGAAATCTGCCTCAAAATTTGTATATAGTTTTAAAATATTTTGAAGTTATATACTGTACTTCGATCAGTAAATCGAAAGTATAGCCAGAATGAAGTGAATTGAAAGTTATATCTATACGTATTTCTGACTATATTTATATATTTGCTAAAGTTATAGCAAATTGAGAGTTATTTTCTTTATAAATATTGATATTTTCATTCAATTTTATAATGACCTGAAACTACAGACTCAAACACAATATACTTTGAAAAATTTATTTATAAGCTCAGAAGAACTTTTATGAATAGATATTTACTTACAGCTAAATAAATGATAACTTTCAGGCACAAGATTTTACGATCTATGAGTCAATCGTTTCTCTAAACAATCTTTTCTTATTTGTTCTAAAAGTTTTGTTTATTTTTATACAATACATAAAAGTCAGGACCGACTGAATATATATCAAAAAATAGAAATTATAATATAATTGCTATCTTTTCTCAATAGAAAGTAAAAATACTAGAATTCGACAGAGAAAGCAATCGAATAAAAGCCAGAGGTTATGGAGAAACGTTTGATTTAGACAAACATCCGCAGGTAATACAGCCTCACTTCAGTTTATTTGTAATTATTTGATTAATTTAATTATTTTGTAATCATAGGGAACTGAAGTTAAAGCAATCACTTATTCAAATATGCAAATACATGAAGATGAAGGCAAAAGTGAAGTTTATGTCATTATTGATATTTAGCTTATTTATATCAAACATTAACACTATATTTTATTTAATTGAAGAGATTTTTAATTTAATTAATATTTAACTTTTCAAATATGTTTTATATTGTGATTAAAAATGAAGAATAAACAAAATTATTTAATTTACTGGTCATCTCATTTATTTGAAATATACAAGTCTTTTGTAAATTACAGCATCGCTTTTCAAACTACATTTTACGGATCACTAGTGTTCCGCAAACTCAAAAACTTTAACATATGATCTATGATTCGAAAGAGGCAAAAAATTTTGTGAATATAGAGTATGAATTACAATACAGTATAATTAGATTTTCAGGTTTGATGGGTTTGAGCTTAGGTTCAGGCTCTAGGCTCTGACTGTTGAGCCTGAAGAACTGTAAATGCAAAACAGAAAACTGATAATTTAATATTTTGTATGTTAAGGTTTGGCTCAAACGATACCAATTTTTGCGCGCCATTTACTGCAAGCACAGCCGTAACTAGGGGTGGGCAGAGAGGGCTATAGCCCCCCCCAAAGATTTTTGTACATTTAAGTGTAGGTCTGTAGCAATTGTTAAAAATTGCACTTAATAGAAGATATGATATTTTGCATCCTTTGATAGAAACCATTATATGCACTCTAAGTTTCTTATTATTAATGATGTCCATAGTCTCGAAAACTCCCAGTCTAAGCCTATCTAACATAGGCTTGAAAAGGTTAGAGCATGAGTCTGGGTTCAAAACATAAAGCTTGAGCCTGTAAGCTTTCAAAGCGAAGAATATGTACAGAAAATTATCAAAAGTTCTTTTTATTAAAAAAAACACTACTAATTAAGAAACTCAAACACTGTAAAGAAAATATTAAGTTATGGTGAATTTTAGTAAAAAAATTTTCTACAGGCTCAATAGGCCGGAGTATATGCTTGGAAATTTTAAGCCTTGGATTTTAAAGGATCTTCGAGTTGAGCCTGAGCCTATGTACAACATTATTTATTACAAATGTATACAAAACTAAGTCTAAAATCTAAATAAATGAATCACATATCTAAAAGCCTGTTATTTAAAGCAAAACTATCAATCGGTTAAATATATTGATTCGTTTTTCAACTTTAAAAATGAGAAACTTAGTAATCTTAGGCTCAGGCACTATGTTCAGGCACAGTTTTAGATATAGGCACAAACTCAGCTCAATACCAGACTTGAGGTTCAGGTTTTGAGGCTATGCTCTTTATTATTTATGAGTTTCATAACGTGCTGTTTATATTATACTGTATTCTATAACCGAAATTTCAATATTCGACTTTCAATGTCTTAATCAAAAAATCCAAGAATAGTTTGAGAGCTCGTTAGTTTGTTTTAAGTAACAAAATGAGTACACAATTAGTAGTCACAAAATGAAATAAATCAAATGTCATTTTGTTTATAGACAATCAACAGTTCATTATTCTAAGAAAATACTTACACTAATGACAATAATTATATAACTTATAACTTACTGTAATTCATTAGATTGTTATAAAGTGTGTTTCATAGAAATGTAAAAATTCTTGGAAAGAGAACACTAAAGGTGTGAGAATTGATTTAAATAACTGAGAAATAACAAAAATGAAACCGCATTTCATCACACTTTCACATTATGTAAGAGTAAACTCATTTGTGATGAGAAGAGGGGTTAGTACAGAGCTCTCACCTGTCAGGCACTCATTTCTGTAAAGCTGATGAAAGGAAAAGCTCTAAATGTATTTGAAAAGTTGTAGGACTGGAACAGTCCAAAACACTATAAAGGATTGCAAATGTCTGCACAGTTTATACTTTGAATAGTTGCAGAACAACTTTTGATAAGTGCAAAAACCATTCGTAAATACCAAAGACAAACATCATGGCTTCCAAAGCCATCATCGCGTTTGTCTCACTTCACTTATTATGCGTACATCATTACTATTCATTAGCATTAATGTCGTCCCCAATTTTGTTCTATGCTGACAATAAGTTGGATCAAACCATTGCGTACAAGTATTTGCCGTCACGCGAGCGTAAAGATATGCAACAGGAAATACTTAGTCTACTTGGTCTTCATCACAGACCTAAGCCTAAAACTCATGGTAAGTCACAATTTAATGTTTACAATACTGTTTGTTTAAAGTTTGCGTCATATGCTTCTCATATAATTTTTGCCATAAAACTTGGCCATTAATATGTTGTACATTTTGTTATACAATATACTATGTATGTATACTATGTATGTGTTATACTATGTATTATACAAGTATAGGTGTCAGAAATGTTTGCATTATTTTAAAAACAAATGCATGTTTTTGTGCTGTAACATGTTTTCCTAATGTTTAGGAACAGATAATTCAGCGCCAAAATACTTAATCGATTTGTATAAGTCATTCCTTGACGAGGAAAGTGGCAATTTGAAAATCAATGAAGCTCTCGGACCAGTTGTTATTGAAGGGGAAGTTTTAAGCAATAATAGTCTTCATGCTATCAATGATTCTGATGTTATTATGAGTTTTGTTAATCAAAGTAAGGTTTTAGATAATAGACTAAATATCTGACTAATCCTAACACAAACTTCTACAGTTCATCACAAAGCCCCTCATTTGAGACATGACAAAGATAGACGTTTTTGGTTCGATGTCAGTGAGGTTTCTCCAGAAGAAAATATTATGGACGCAGAACTGCGTCTGTTTCGTGACTTATCTCATAACACTCTCCCATCAAATCTGACCTATCAGTTGACTCTATATTTTCTTTCTCAAGGCGACGATCCTGAGTAAGTGCTTTCGCTTTGTGCAACTTTTTATTTGCATAACTACTGCATATTTTTCTATATATATGGTCTCGAATCAAGTTAAAGTACTTATTAATGATATATTAACCCAAACTATTTGAGACTCTTCTCAGGAATAGCGTTTCGAGAACAGGGATATAAAAGTTCAATTTGACATTAAACCTGAGAAAGAATAGACTCAAATATTTAATGACTTTTATGTTGTTCTACTGGCGAAATAGCTTTAACTCAAGTTATTTATTATTTTGAAAATTTTTAATATCTGTTTTCATATCATTTAAATCAGAGACAAAGTATTGAATTACGTCGATTCTGCCGTGATTTCAAACGAAGAGGGATGGATTATGTTTAATGTAACAGATCCAATCATTACTTGGGTTACTTTTCCACATCACAATTTAGGCTTATATTTGCGCATTCGAGCCAATGAAATAGGTATCACTTTTGCCAATTTTCATTTAACACAAGCTTATAATTAAAGAGTTAAATATTTTTAAGTTGCATTTACAAAAAATTAAAAAGCAGACACATTTTTTTTATTTAATATATGTTTTTATTTTTAAAAAAAAAGTTTTTATTTAATGAAAAAAAATTGTTTCTGGCCGGGATCGATCCGGCGACCTTGCGCGTGTGAGGCGCACGTGATAACCACTACACCACAGAAACCCTATATAGTGTTACTAATAAATAGTGAATGAAATAGTTAAAAGCCGGTTAAAGTGCAGAAAATGCTTAACACCTAAAGAGCAAAAGCATTAATCCGTTATTTTATACTTATTTGTCAATTAAATAGTTTAAATAAAGAAACTGAGCTCTTATTCTTGATTAATAAACTAAAAGCATAAAAAAATATTAAGAATGACATTCTCTGAAACGTTTTCTATATACAAAAGATAGAATTTGAGAATTAAGACAAGTTTAAGAAATAAGACCTAACTATGATTAGCTTTTGTGCAATTAGAATATTTTTTGACCTATTAGAGCGAGATATAGATCCACATGAATTGGGTATCATAGGAACGAAAGGATCTAAAGATCGTCAGCCATTTATGATTGCATTTTTGAAGAGTCAGTCACACGGAAATGTTCGTAGAATAAGAGCTACGCGTAAAAAGCAGAGATCAGATGTTTCCTTCTATGATCACGACGAGTGGAACCCTTACCTAAGTATGCATTTGATGGACTGCTTTCCAATTTAAGTTATTCTTTTTTGTTTCAATTATATTCTTCCCCACAGACCCACACGATCGATACGCTTCTGGAAGAAGTTGTCAAAAAAGAACACTTTATGTTAGTTTCAAAGATCTTGGATGGCAGGTCAGCCAATTCATCCTTTGCTACATTAAACACTAGTAGTCTATCATATCCTTCTTTTTACGAGAATAACATTTCTTTCTAATAAAAGCTATTTTTCAAATGACAATAAATCTGATTTTAGAAACCAATAGCTGACAATCAGAACCCTGTATTCATGTAAAAAATTTCAATTAGTATCCGATTCGTAAAGTTTTTTGATTTAATTCAAATTAATTTTAAATCAAACCACTTATCTTCACAAACAAAGAGAATAGATATGAATATAATTTACTGTAAACAGGGTTTAGAGAATTGTCGACACTTTACATGAATCGTTAGAACAAAAGAGAGCAAACACTAAGTCTTGCTCTATAATAGAGAGAGAAACATATGCAGAGAGACTCACATTTTCTGTTTTGATATGAGCTGTAATCTGTTTTTTTATTTGATTTAAAGGATTGGATTATAGCTCCTGATGGTTACGCAGCATTCTTTTGCGACGGGGAATGCAGTTTTCCGCTTAATGCGCACATGAATGCAACGAATCATGCAATTGTTCAGACTTTGGTTCATCTCATGAATCCTTATAACGTTCCTAAACCTTGTTGTGCACCAACAAAGTTATCAGCAATTATGGTACTCTATTTTGATGATAATTCAAATGTTATTCTTAAAAAATATAAAAATATGGTCGTCAAGTCTTGTGGATGCCATTAAAACTATTATTTTACTAATTTGTGTCTCATTCATTTGTGGAATTCATTTTATGCCTGATTTGAGTTGTGTTACGCATATTATAAAGAACTCATACTTATTCAGTTCTGTCTATATTTATTCAATAGATTGAAGAAAAGATTATAAAAAATTACATAAGGTTTATATAATGCTTCATATAATGGAACTCATCTAAATCCAGGTATAAGTACTTCAAAGCTCTTTTTAATATAACAAGTACTCCGTCGAGTCAGTTAATGAACTTAAATTCCTTTCATTTATTCCGGCATTAATTTCTAAGTTTAATATAATTAAAATCTATTAATTAGAATATTGATTAATATGAAAGAATAAAATTTATTTATATTTTAATTCATTCTTATTGTATCAATAATGAGCTCAAATTTTTACACATAAAAAGTAATTATCAAAACTTTTATACCTATACTGTTTTAATTATGTCAGGAAATGAGAATAGAGTTTTGCAATATTGGTAGCTATGCCTGCGCTGCTTTCAGTTAATAACTTATCCATACTTTCAATAAAGAGTATTTAATAAATTTGATAAATAGTAAAAAATTTTTTCTATTTGTATTTCAAATGATAAAAGGAAAAAATGTTAATAAATGCTGGTTTATGTTTACTACAAGACATAATTATACTTGATTTGTAGTTCTCTTCTCTTTGATAATTATTTATACCTTAATCTATTATATCAATCGATATCAAGAACCTAACAATATGTGTATTACATCGAAATAACAAGAACTCAATGCAAAAACTTTTCCTTATTTTTTAGCTTAAAACCAATTATAGTTGTTCTGACTCACATTCTTAGCAATACGTGCATCATATAAAATACAAATAAATGATAACCTTTAGAGTCAGAATTCAAAGTGAACAAAAAATCGAAAATTTTTGACTTTAATTTCAATTTTGATTAATGTTTGACACAGCTTCTTAATAATGCAAAGCTTGCCGCTACAGTTCATGCATATAATAGGCTTTCCAGACATACTGTAGTTTTGTTAAGAAGATTTTTGTTTTAATTTTTATTTATTTTATTAAAAGTTTTTGTTTTGCAGTTGCTTTTGACTGCAGTGGATTACATCTATTGAATTCGCTTCTAAAACGAAAAGTTATTCAAGTTTATTGCATTCATTTAAAATCAGAACATACAGTATATTTAGGTATATTATCCTTTCAAAAATCCTATAAAACTTGATGTTATTTAAGTTGAGCTCTAATTAATAATGCAATAATAAAAATGGTTAGTTTTAATATATAATACGATGATAACTTTGGTTTATTAAAATTATGGGAAATTATTTCTTTTTTAATAGTATTGAATCACAGCCATAGCCAGCTATGGGCAAAGGCCCCCCCCCAAAGATTTTTAAACATTTAAGTGTAGATTTGTGAACATTCAAAAAATTTGTCAAATACTGGATATTTCTTATGTCTGGCCCCCCCCAGAGTGAATATCCTGGCTACGGCACTGTATTGAATATTACTCAAAAATATGGAGTTTGATTGCTTGAGCCAACTTATATGGTGAAGTATCGAACCTCTTAATAATTTGGTATGCATTAAACGGTATTCAATACTTTTACTATTTATAAATATATGCATTATAATCACTCGCATTTCTCTTATTTACTAACGAAAACATTTTAGATCTTTCTATAGCTATTCATAAAGTATCTATAGAATTGAGTGTGATCTCCACTAAAATATTAAATTGCTTTTTGTTATGGAGTCTAAAGTAGGAAAACTATGTAAAATCTTAGTTCATATGAATTATTCGTTCCATTAATGCACTACTGTCTGATCAGAGATCAGTTTGAAGTGATTGGTCAAATAAGTAATGATATCCATAGGCTCGAGAAGGCCGTTCCTAGCCTTGCTTAGAGCCTGAGCCTAGACTCAAAACCCAGAGCCGTAGCCTGAGCCTGGGTTCTAAACCTAGAACCGGAGCCTCTAAATTTTGAAAACAAAAAATTATATACGAAAACTTATCAAAAGTGTTCTTTATTATTTAAAAAACAATACTAATTAAGAAACTCAAACACTGTGAAGCAAAATAGTAAGTTATAACGAATTTAAGTAAAAATTTATCTACAGGCTCTTTAGGCTCGTTAGGCTGAGCCTGAACCTAGACTCAAAACCTAGAGTCTGAGTCTGAACCTAGATTTAAACGCTAGAGCCTAGGCTCAGCCTGAGCTTATGGACAGCATTACAAAAAAGGTCTTTATATAACTATTTAACTGATAAAAGTCTAAATCCTCGGCAGATATATAAAAAATGCATATTTAGGAGAAAATTTTAAAAAAGTATTACATAAAAAAGAACAGAACCCTATACCCTATACCCCCCATATTATATAATACTAAAGTTAGGCAATCGATTAAGACTGGCATAGATTATGCTCTGACATACTCTACACAACACTTCTCAACCTTCATTTCACGGATCAAATGTGAGCCATAATAATGATTTATTTTTATTGAACTCATTGCTTCAATAAACTAATGGAACCGTCATTTTCTTACAGCTAATAAAACAATAGCTTTTCGACAATATTACAAAATTGTAACGGTATAACAGATTCACTTTATATAACTCTAACATAATTTTAG
The DNA here is from genome assembly GCA_034699485.1 of Nanhermannia elegantula. NCBI lineage: Eukaryota > Metazoa > Arthropoda > Arachnida > Sarcoptiformes > Nanhermanniidae > Nanhermannia > Nanhermannia elegantula. The sequence goes on along the minus strand of JAQGCH010000560.1, from coordinate 7,778 downwards.
TATCAGTGGAATTATATTACTATTAATATACTTAACCAAAGAGTGATTATTCACCTAATGTTGAAATAGATTTAAGACAAGTGTTAAGTAGAATAGAGTCTAATGTAAAAGAATGAAGAATTATGGCCACAAAGCAATCCGAACGCAATCCGAACCCATTCCTATACTTTTCATGAAACATTTTGTGCATTTTGTGATCCGTGAACTTTAAAAGGTTGAGAATCTGTGCTTATAGTGATGTGTTTGAGAGCATACTCATCGCGCAGGCACTGTTTTACGCAACGCCTAAATTCGAGTCGAGATCTTGTCTGCAATGAGACATACTTTGAGACAGAGCGGTATCGCTAATGGCTTTAAACAGCTTTTCAATCGCTTTACATATTATTGTAATTCAGTTTTTGGTCAATTTTGGTTTCAATTAATTAATTAAATATATAAACAATCGATTAACTAAATGATCACATTTATGGCACATTTGGCTCTCATCTGATTCTCTTACACATCAAAAGGTAAGTCATTGTTTACATTTCTCAAACACTTCTTTCTAATACTGTCCAACTCTTGTCTTTATTTATATTAATTTTATTTCTATTATCAATGATTCAAATGACAGACCAATTGTTTGTTTGATTAAATAGTTGTGAAACTATTCGATTGAATGCACTGTAAGTTCACGTAATAGTAGTTGTGATAAAAGGACAAAAAGACTAAACTATTTGTTTCTCAACACATGAATGTCTCAAATGGTTATCAAAACCAATATTTTTCAAATGATAGCTGCACTCGAAATACCAATTAATTCAATATTCCTTTCAATCTGTACACTGTTCGCCTTTATATCACTTATTTTGTGTCAGAAAAGTTTTGATAATTTTTATTTACGATTAAAGCACTTGTTGTGAAACTATTTTATTGCATTCATTTTGGGCTCAATTTTGTTTATTTCTCTTCAGTCTAACTATTAGTTGAATTTTATTAAAGTTTGAATTTATCTTATTTTATATTAAAATGAAATAGTTTTCCATTTTTGTTATTCGCAAAAAGTCTGTATTAACAGAAGTGATGACAATTGATATTGATTTGATCCAAACAGAGGTATCGATCAGAATAAAGAAAATAAAGTATAACTTATAATATATATTGAAATACCGAAACTGTCTCTACCAATGAATATAAAAATATAAAAACTTTTTATATTTTTCTACTTCAATCAGATTAAAGGTTACTTTAGCACAAAAATAATGTTTAATCCCAACAAATCATGAAAATAAATAAGAAAATCTCATTTTCTATGCCACTATTTCTTATTTTTTATAAAGAACAATAGGGTTGTATTCAAGTCTTATATCATTATTCAGTTATTACATCGATATCAAGAAATATTTAGAAATGAATGAGAATAAGAAACTTATTGATTCCATTACATGACAATAGCTTTGACGGCTTTTACTAAATAAAAGATTATGTTTAACTCCACATCCATTTCAATTCCAAACATTAGTAACTACTGTATTAATAGTTAATGAAGAGCCTATGCTCAGGCACGGGCTCAAACTGTTGAATTTAAAGAGCCTGTAATGTATGCCAAAATTACACAGAAAAACTGTGATATTTTATATATTTTAAGTCACTTTTTATAAATATATACAAAACGATGTTTAAAAATAAATTAATGACTCATAAAACACAAGACTTTCATTTAAAACAAAGCTATCTTTAAAAATATCATTAAGTATTTCATTGTTTGACTTTTCAAAAATCACAGACTAATTGTTTTAGAATTGTGCTCAAACTGAGCCTTTCAAGCCTGAAGAGCCAAAAACCCAAAAATACCCAAAAATTTTTAATTCGTATTGTATTCAACTTACTTTTATACCTATGTATTTAAAAAACTTTAATAAGTTTCAATATATAATTCTTTGTTTTGGAAGCTTACAGGCTCGGGCTTTAACATTTTTGAGCCTATGCTCTTCATTATTGATAGTAATAATATATAAATTTGCTTTTTTTAAATAATTTATTATTTTATTATTCAAATGAAATATTTGAGTTGTTTTATAGTTTTTTTTATAGAAATCTACATCCATTTCCTGCTTCAGTCATATTACTCAATATTTACTCAATCCCATAATTTTTATTATAATATTTTAGTTTTTCTACTATTTTTCAATTCGAACGCTACTCCATATAAGTGAAGGTAAAATTTTATCCACTGATATGAGCCATATAGACATTTAACTGTTTATAACTTTAATGATTTTTTTGAATGGGTTCTAAGTTTTCATGAAATTTTGCTTCGTTTTCAATTAACTTTAGACGTAAGTAAAGGTGTAATCAATTTTTGTATTTTTTAGATATGAGAATAATCTATTTGAATAGAAACGTATGCCTCCACCCTGCGATTTCGATGTCATCCAAATAGTGTTATTAAAATAGTTGAGAACAAGAAAGAGCAGACAATTCTAATCTAACTTTTATATCAGATCTAATGCATTGAAAAGGAAAAGCAAATATTTCATCTTTACTTTTATTATTATTAAAGATTATGTTATATTTATATATCTTTTGAAAGCATTCAAACGTCTATTTAAATAGTATTCACTAAATTTTCATTTTAGTATTATTTATATATAAACTTGTTTTTCAAATGGTCGAGTTTAATGAAAATTGATGAGAGCATAGTAGGATTCATATCAATATACAAAATAGTGTGTATAATACCCTATGAATAAAAGCTTTGTTAGAATTTCTGCAAATAAACTTTTAGTGAATTGGTTCACAGTATTAGTGATAATAAGACAAAAATCGATGTTTAACTTCAAAGACTATGATTTAATATAGTTTTCAATGATTTTGACAATAATAATAATAAGCTTTTTATCAGCTATTCTTAGGGTTCCAACAAATAAAAGGTGTCTTATATTAGAAAAGTTGTTATCAAACACGATAGACTTTAAAAGTAAATACTAGTACAGTATGCGTATGCAGTGCCAAACGATCATCAACTCCATAATGTTTGCTTAGTGTGCAAGTGCTTCAGTCATGCACTAAAATCACACTTTACTCTTCACTTTTGTTATGTATTAATAAATTTTATTACTTTCTAAATTTTAATAACATTTATATAAGTAGACACTGGTTTCCATTTTTTATTAAGTTTTTCACCGTTTTGTTTCACTAATGTTAAGCTCTAAAGGTTTCAATTAATTTCATTTAGCATTAGTTGAAATAAGAAATTATAATTTTAAGCCATAATTAAACGCTAATTTACTCTTATCTAACAATTGAATAATAATGTATATGCAGAACAGTATAGCAAATGAAAAGATTACAAATAATATTAAACTTAGTATTATTATGAGATTAACGATATTTTTGGTATAAAAATAGCTTTTATTGACTAAAATTGGATTCAACGCAGTGCGAAACATGAGCTCCTTTTGAAAATACTTTCTCAGAATGAGCTCAAACTAAAACACTTATTTCATAAATATTAAGTCATTCCATATTTTATTTAAATTCAAATATTTTCTTCTGAATAACTTATAAATTTGTGTTTTTTATTTATTATAATAGAACCACATTTTGAGACATCTCCTAATGACCAACAATTATAACATTATTTAATGTTCTTTCAATTGAATCTACAAATAGCAAAAATTTATTGCTTTAAATGATTTGTTTGTCCCTCGCTTTTGATTGAACTTATGAATTATTTAAATAGTTGTGCGGTTTTTCGAGTTTACATTATTTAATTTAGAACTCTGGTCACATCTCACCATCAGATTGAAAATAAATCCAATATTTTTTCCACTCTTTTTTGTAATCAATTTTAATTTAGCCAAATATTAAAGTTTTTTACAACTCTTGGACTTAAGATATATTTATTTTATATTATTATACTTTTAAAATCCATAAAATTTATTGAAAAATATTAATCCATTGCAAACTTATACCGGTAAATAGTATTTCTTGTGCTTCTTTCAACCTTTTATCAAATACAGTATGGCCCAGATTTTGTTCCAATTTTCAAAGAAACGGCGTCTCCTATGAGTTCTCTATAATATAATCTACAAGTGATCGGATTATATAAGTAGTGATGGGAATAAGCTCACTTTGTGTGAGCTTCAGCTTATCATTTGGGGGTGAGCTTCAGCTTTGAGCTTATAGTGAAAAATATCAGTTATTAGATAACCTTTTAAAGTATATGCAAGCATATTTTATTGTTTAACTCTAATTTATATCCTATGTATTTTGAAGTCTGTCAAATCTAAAACTTTCAAAAGTTAAATAAGAAATACTCTCCCTTATTAATCTTAAGTTCAAGGCAATAAAATTCTTTAAAATTGATTTTAACTGGTTTTAATCATTATGAGAAGCTCATAGAAGCTCACTACTATGAACTTGAGCTTATATTGAATTAGCTGAGCTTTAGCTTGAGCTGGGACAAGCTCAGCTCAAGCTTAAGCCTAGCTTTTGCCCTTCACTATATATAAGAAATTCGATTTTAGCAATAGATTTTCAAAACACACATAGTATTAATAATGCATTGACAATAAGTTACACTATTTTAGCAATTCTTTGAGTTTTGAATTATATTTGGCATGTATTTTACACTTAACTTTATTTTAAAATATAAAAAAATTCAAAAATAATTTTTAGAAAGAATACTTATTATAATAAGTTTTCAATTTATCACTAATGTTCTGTTTCTATCAAAACCATTTTATAATGAAATTTTCATTACATGAATCCGAAGCACCGACGTGTTGCTAAAATCGGATCAGACTGTAATATAAAGTATTTTTGCTTCATTTATGATTTAATTTTATATTCTATCAGTTTTTTTCGATTTTATTATAGCTGTATATCAAAAATGGGTAAAAATTTATATCATTTAATGATTATTAAAAAAGAAGTTTCTGATAAAAGTAATTGACATATTTTAAAATATATATATTAATTCATTTCTCCTTAAAATTTTACTCAAAAATCTTTAAATAGTGAAATGTTTTGATAATTATTTAATTGTAAAGTATAAAGGACAATATGAGTGGGGTCGTGGGCAGAGGGGTTTGAGATATGGAAAATATTCGTCTTAAAGTGTCCCATCTTAAATAAAATTTTTAAAAATCTATTATAATTTAGGAGATATTGATTTTTTAGTGTATTTTTGTATAATGGTGTCTATGGGAGAAAAAGCAAATTCAAAAATTAATTCCTTTTTCTCCCATAGACATTATTGTAAAAAAGATACACTAAAAAGTCAATATCTCCTAAATTATAATAAATAGATTTTTAAAAATTTTATCTAAGACGAGTATTTTCCATATCTCAAACCCCTCTGCCCACGACCCCACTCATATTGTCCTATATACTTTACTCGAATTTAAATATGTTCTAAATTAGTATAAAAGTTTTGATTTAAAACACTTCAAAAAATAACATTCTCTTTAAAATTTTGTTCATTAACTCTATTTTTAAAGGATATATTTGATATGCTTTAAGCTTAAAAGTTGGATATTTTAGTTTTAAACTCTTTAAATTTTAGTATATTTCTAATATATATTCACCTAAAAAGCAGAATGTTTTGCATAATTATATTTGCAAAAAGAAGTAGCAATTGATTGATTTGTGACAGATCTTGTTCCTGTCGCCGCTTTATATTTTAAAAGTTGGCAAATACAGGTACTGTTCAATGATTTATAAATAAAATGTTTCGCATTTCAGTATATTGTATGAGACTTTGTATGTCAACTCATTGAATGACATTGAATTAGTTTTCAAAACTATTGCAGACGTTTGAGAATTTCTGATACGTGTTAAGTGTGTTCATAAGTCAATTCCAATTTATACAAACTTCTAATAATACCATTAATTTTAGAGACTTTCAATGGGGTTCAAAACTGAGTTTACAATCGAAAATAACTCCTGAATTCTTGCGCTTCATGTAAAGACATTTTGAAAGTGAGGATTTCTCTGTTAAGTTTATGGCTTTTACAATAGTTGAGACACTATGTGAATAAAAATCAGATTTTTACTCCATTTTTGCATGAATTTGAGATAATCTGATTGTGTCGATAGAAATAATGAGAATCCGCGCAATGCTTTTATTGTATTTGAGAGCAATAATATTCTCAAAATACTAAAAAGTTTCAATTCTTATTTGGAATCGAGTGTCATATATTCAAGGCTTGAATGTGTCACTAAATATATACCGGAGTTTTCATTGAAGATAAAAATAAACGCCACTGTTTTGATTAAATCTTAATATTATTTTTAGAAATATTAATAAATTGTTTATATTAATACTTTTGAAGCAAAATTATAACGAAAATAAATATTTTGATCTGTATTTTAAGCGAATGATCATTATTATCATTTTGTTTCATATCATTTAATTAATGAGTTAATTAATTGCAATAATTATCGATAATAACAATTTGTGAGTTTCCATATGAAAAAATATTCCTCTATTCTAATGAAACTTCAATTTTATGCTCAGACTCATTGATTTATGTTTAGATGCATTGAAGGTTTTTAGAAAATTACTTCACTTTCCATTCCATTTCCACTCCATTTCCACTTCATTTCCACTCCATTTCCACTCCATTTTCTAATTTCACTTTCATTTCATTCCTTACCTATTTTTATAATTCCATTGAATTGAATGGAAACAAAACTTTCACAAAACATTAGAATAATTAGTTATCGTCTAATCTACTGTTTCACGTTATGAATAATCCAAATGTTTTATATTTAATGGTTATTATGTGAAGTTATTTGTAATCTTTTTCAAAATGATCGTTCATATGAAAAAATCCCTAAAATTTGAGATAAAATATATCTTATGAAATACTTTTATATTGTAGTTTTGATTATGATGTCCGACATGTTATCGGAAGGCCCGGGGTTCGAGTCCTCGGCTGTTCTGTCATTTCTTTTCAATACAATTTAAATATAAAAACAGTTTTTCTTTGTCTCACTGATTGACTGCGCTTTAAGGTCGAGCTTAAAGCTGAGTCGCTTCAAGCGAAGCGCAGCTCACACTAAATTTTAAAATTAGTTGAATTGTAATAATAATTGTCGTTTCTATCAAGCATTGCTTTTCATGTATTTCATTATTTTTTAATCTTATTTCAATGCAGTAATTCATCTTACGAATGAGTAACAAGTTTTCTAATTGTTTTTTTTTGAGTCCATTTTTTATCTTCGATTGAAGCGCAGCGCTTGTACTCTGAGATTAATCTACATCTGAAGCTTGAGCTGCAAAGCTCAGAGGTCCTCAAAATTGTGCTTTAAGCTCAGTGCTGAGCACGCTTACGCTCGCAGTGCACTGATTCCTATATCATTAGTTTATTAACCAAAGAAATGTATAAAAATTATATAAATCATATTTTAATTATTATATTTTGGTATTAAATAAGTCAGTGGGGTGGGAGTTATATCAAGATGAAGAAAGTATATCGTTCAAGGTCAAATCAGTCTCGACCAAGGGGGTATAGAGCATCATGCCCCTGACATTTTGGACGCCGATACCCCTTTGTCGATCCCCAGGCTCGTACTATTTTCTCTGCTATATGTTGCCCACATATTCAGTGTTTTTTAACAACTCCTTGCCCCTTAGCGTTCGCCCACACCGACACAGGTTCCACCTGTAAAATTCTCACTGGTTTTCAACATGGGCTTCAGTGAGATCTCACTCTCATTAGGGGAGTTGGCGAATGAAAACGTTTAAAACGTTTTCTAACTCTGCTTTAACTTAAAGTCCATTTAAA
>JAQGCH010000559.1:0-21866 GCA_034699485.1 Nanhermannia elegantula | reverse complement strand
ACTTTAAACTTTTTAATAGTTTTTTCACTAAAATTTCTATTATCAGTGATATAATGTATAAATAGGATTTATCACCAGTGAAATTATTTTTCCGTTTTAAATTGAGCCCATTGTACAGTATTACAGGCAGTATTATACCTGTACCTACATTATAATACTTTTAACTTATTAATAATTGTTTATATGTAAATGTGAATATTTTAATGACAAAAATTATTTCATAGAAGATAAAGCTCTTATTGTAGGTTTAACTTTAATACAGTTTAATAACTTTAATTAATATATAATCCATATACTTTGATCTTAATAAATTTTATCAAGTATTATAAAAAATGAATTGAAGAATCACATGTTGTTTAAGTAAATATCACCAGAATATCACTAATGTTTACTGCTCGTAAAAAGTAGACCGTCTATTAAATTGGAGTTACATCTGGAGTTATTTATCAAACTAATGTAGTGCACTCATAAAATTAATTCACAATTATTACTAATGAAATGATCAACTAATAAAAAATAATATATCCCTTTATAGTGTAACGGACTATATTGTAGTGAAGCCCGCTTATAATGAAATTTTGGCTAAAACTATGCAACTGTACAATTTTTTATTGTTGTTTATATTGAAATGTAGTAAACACATTGACCGGTCTGACTGTTTCACTATAAAGTTAAATACTTTTTTCCTAATAAATATTTATGATTTTTAGTGAAACTATGAAATACCTTTATTTCATACTTGTATGTAAATTAATGCAATTTTTATCATTTATTTATTAAATGATAGGCTAAATGTGAGCAAAAATCTTATCATATTTTGTAATGAATTTCACAGAAAAATGTTTATAAACCGGAAGTGTTATAACACTGATGTCAACTCAATGTAATGGTGTTTTCAATTAGTCTGATTTGATTTGCCTCACATTTGAATTGACATCAATGCACGCTTTGCTATAATATAAGCTTTAAATTTTGTTAAACTTAAAAAGTGGTTCGCTTTCAATTATTTAAAAATTCAAGTTTCAGGCGATTCATAAGAATAAAACTTTAAATCTAAATTTTAAATGAAAGTAAATTGTGAACTAAAACTTTTTCTAATGAGACCTTTACTTTCTTATTATTATAAAAAAAATTATTTGAACTTCAGTTCACTTTAGTTGAAGTTAAAGTTTTGTAAAATTAATATTTAAATCTAAATTTTCAATACTTTTTAATAACCTTAAAATTTTTGAAACATAACGCATACAAAATGTTCTCTTAACTAATGACCCATTTTTCTAGTTTTATCTCAAACTTATTGAATAATTTATATCTTATATCACATGAATTGTGAACTTAATAAACAGCTGATAAACAGTGCACTAAAAAACTATTAATCAAAGAATATATTATATTAATTGAATTAATCGACTATTTTATAGCATTATTCATATATTAAAATCATATTTTTTTAAATAAAAATATCTCGAAATTGATCTGAAAATTAAATGTCAATAAAATAAATAAATACCCGTTAAATACATAACCAAAAAGTTAACTAAATCTCAAGTTTTTCAGATAAAGACTATTAAAAAATTAGAATTAAAACTTTAAAACAATCTCAAAACCTCAGTATATTAATAAACTTTTCTCATGAATCAACTCTTCATTCCTTATCCTCTTCTGAGAGCCCATTATTATTATACAGATCTTCCTCTACTTCTTTGGATTTCTTAGACTTATAGCATTCGGGATTCTTAACCAACTGTTGACCCTCTTGTATAATGTACTCATACTTTTTCATATATTTGATCGCCTCTTCTTTAGTAATGCCATATAATTCACACAATTCAATGCATGGTTTACAACCTTCAGGAACAGCAGTAAAATCGGTACCATTTTTGCCGCCCATATATTTAGGAACATTTTGTTCGTCAATATATTTGAATAGTTCATCACCTTTTGCAAACTTAAGCAAAACATGTTCATCAGCTGATAACCACATTTTAATAATGGCCGCAAAGCCTATCGGAAAAATGATTTGATTACTTCGATTATTCAATTAATTTTGAAAAACAAATCTACAATTGAATCCTTTATTCCTAAACAGCTTAACTGTATTATAGATTTACTCTCATGTACTAAAACTTAAGTGAATTAATTGATAAAATTAAGTAAGCAGTAAAACTCGGTATAGTCCTTAAAACATAAGGATCTGTAGTTTGTATTCACTATATTTAGGTTTCACTATAAAGTTGTTTACTATTAAATGGTTTGCTATAAATTAGCTCATCTACAGAGGAATTCACTTTAAATGCTTCGCTATAAAAGATTTTATTATAAAGAGCTTCACCATAAAGATTGAATCTATTACTAAAACAAGTAAAACAAAAAGTGAATACCTTTTAGATACCACGGAATATTGTAAACAATAAGTCTAGAGATGGCTAATGGAAAATACTTCCTCAAGACATTGATCACAAACTGGATCATATCTAAGTCTGCATTTTTAAGGCCAACCTCATGCACATCCATTACACAAACAAAGCCTTTGCCATTAGTTTCGTTATCAATCTTATTGATTATATTAATTGCCATTAAATGAAGGATTGGCTGCAATTTCTTGATCCTGATCACAGTCTTAGCGCGAAAATAAATAACCGGCAAACCATTTCTGTCTTCGCCCAAATTATAGACAGCGCCCGCTTGAAAAAACTCTATGGGAGCGTCTTTTTCAGCTTAATTTTAAAAAATAACTAATTATTACACAAAACTTTTTTTAGGAAAATAATAAATTCAAGGGTTAACTGATTTGCAGAGAAGTTTATATATGTGTTTACTTTTTATATTAACTTCATTTTCTTTTCTCCATTTCATCGCTTCATCCAATTGTTTGATAGCTTTGTCGACATCTAAATCATTCCATAATACAAATCGCTTAACAGTGAACTCATTGGTCTTGACTTTTTCAATATCGACCTCATCATAAAGATGTGGACTTGTTTTATAAAGTTGTAGAAATCCATCGCGAACTCTATCAATAGTTTCCTCCAATGGATATTTGCCTTTGATATTTAGCTTCGATTCCAGAATATTAGAAATTTTGTCTATTTCTTCAGTCGACATAATTTAAGAATATTCTTAAAGATTGCAATTATATAACAGAAATAACTTTTTGGCGTAAAATCTAAGAAATTTTATCCTTTAGTTAAATAACAATTATAAGAGAAAAGCCTTATATTTATATATCAGCTGAAAATTTAAATAAAACTGCATTTCATGCTTACTAATAGACAATGAAAGTTGTTCTCTGTCTTAAGACAAGTAATAGAAATATGATTCATAAAAATTATTCAAAATAAACGTATATTTCTATCACTCGTAAAGTTCTTGCTAAATATTTTGAGCTCTTATGTAAGTCGTGTCAGTAATATAATTACAAAAATATCAAATATATAGCTATTTTTCACATGACTACGTTATTTCAATTATTTACATGTTTAGTGAGTTTCCTTTCATTGTTTCCAAAATTTTTCCTCGTTTTCTAAACTAATAGTGTCTTAAAGTTATTCAACAATAAGCAAAATATATGTTATTAACTGACAAAATAACGTCATTAAAAGTGATTCATTTATTTTAATACTCAGATTGAGCTTCAATATTAGTTTTTTCAGAGTTTTTTGAGTGTGATGTTTAAGCGAAGGTTTAAAATGAACAAAACTTCAAACTTTTGTTACAAACCTTTTGTGATAGAGGAAAGAGTTTAAACTCTAATTAAGTTTTGAAAAATACTTTTCCTTTTGTTGGAAAAAAGTTTTGTGTCTATGAATAGGTCTACAGAAAAATGTTACGCAAATCAAGACATTAAAACATTTGATTTGTTAGTAATATATTTTTGACAATTTTCTGGGTCTATTGGGTAACTGTTAGTGACGTGTATGTCATAAATTATTTTTTAATTTGAAGTTAAGTATTATTTAATAATCAGAGTTAACGCAAACTATTAATTAGATTTTATTGCTTTGTTTTAAATAATATACATTACAATACTGTTTATTTATGACTATTCAGAAATAAGTTTCTCAAAGCAAAAATTAAAGAATGTTTGTATTGATATTGAAATATTGTTTTGTCATTTACTTTATAAGCTCCGTATAAGCTGACATTCAATTTTTAAAGGCTTTATTTAATCATTTAATTTTCACGGGACTTACAAAGCATTATAAAAGCATTCATAATGAAAAGTTTCTTTCACTACATAGTCATATAAATTAAATAAATAAAAAAAATTACAATAAAAATACTAATACTAATCATTATATAATGCAGAGTTAATCTCGGTTCGTGTTTGTGCCTGCGTGTAAGTTCTCAATAATGTACATTACAGATAATCAAATTTTTTATATTAATGTGATTCAGATTTCAATTTACAACAATTATCAAAATATATTAAATGCATTGTAAACGCTATAACAATGCTCTTATTATACCTGTTTAAAAGTTAAAATTTAAAACTCATCTAAAGCTTACTTATAAAGAAATAACACTATTTATAAAAACAATGTATTTTACATTAAAAAAAGTTGAAAAGCGAAGGGAACTGATAGTAATGCGTGAAATTTTTAATTTTTAAGAACAGGACACTATATTTTATGCAAAGAAAATACAGTGAATCGTTTTAAATTAAAATGCATTGAAAATATATAATTATATTATTATGTAATTCATAATACTATAAAATATAGACTATTATAAGACTTGATTGATAGAAACATGTATTGTCCCAACGGTTCTAATGATAGAAACAGTAATAATGGGCATTAATAATAACTTATATTTTATGAGAAGCACTGTGAATATCCTTTTACATGACATGAATTTAAACTTATTCCAATATCATAAACAAAATTGCTCTAAAGTTCTTAAGTCTTTACATCTTTACAAAAAAATCTTTCATAACACGAGATTTTGTCCTTTTTATTCATTTCCCACAATTATCTATTGTTGTAAAACACGCTTAAATTAAATTACGTCTCGATTCAAACTTGTAAAACAATTTTTAATGGACTAAATCTCAAAATTATACCCAAAATACGAATTCATGGTTGAATTGCTAAACAATCATTTTTTATCTTTAATATTTATTTCAATTATTGATAAATATCTTTCTCTCTAAAGTAGAACTATAACCTCCAGAAGACTGATCCGCTCTAAAGTCATACTAAAAGTCAGAAATTCTTTGAGGTTAAGATGATTTAAAGGTATTCATTACTAGCATAATGACCATAAGATGTTATGCCATTCGTTTCACGAATATCCAAAACTAATACAATAATGAGAAGTTATAGTTTATTCTCTTTATAGTTAAACGGTCGGAACCGACCAATGCCTTTATTATAAAGAGTTTTGTTCTATAGACGAACAATATTTTAATAATACAAAAAAGATATATAACTAAGTTATAGCCAACACTATAAGCGAGTTTTTACTGTAACTGATTTAGCAATAACTGGGCTAAACTGCATTATTATTGAAGTTTGACTATTCATCTATTTTTTGAAGTACACGTTAATTGACATTAGTATCAGACCCGGCCATCACGCACTGGAACAATAGAGTACTTTAGTTATTGCTTTGTGAGTACAAACCTGTCATAAGTTAAGTGATTCTGAACTTGAATAACAAAAATGAGCTGACATTCAGAAGTGAACCTAAATTATAACAAATGAGTTGTTTCAGTAGCTGAGTGAAGACGTATTGTTATAAATCCTGCTGAGAGTAGTTTACATTTTCGTTGGTTTGAAACTTTGCTAAAAGTCTTATCTTAAATCACCCTAAATATGATCTCAACTCTATATAAAAAAATTGTATATTAAGATGATTTCAAGCTTTAATTCAAACTATTTTTTATATAAATCAAATGGTAATTAAATTAAGTTTTGAAAAATGCTTAACCTTTTGGTGTACTTTTATGGCAATCAATTGATTGGCTGTTTATTCACCTAAATTTCCTGATAAAAGACAATTTACACCTTATTTAAATAGTAATTAAATGAGAGAAAATTAAAATCATATTTGTTTAATATTTATTTATCGCTGTTTATGATTATTTCTCAAACGTGTAAAAAATGTAATTTTTTAGACCAGAAAAAACTACTTTTAATCTATTGACTATTTAGCAACCAATTGATGAAAACCTCTTTAATACCAGTGCACAAACTAGTGCTTCATATTGACATTGCAAGCATTACATACTGTTTAACCTAATAATAAATAGCTAACAGGTATTGCAAGATTACGACTTCCACATAAAAAACTTTTGCCTCTTTTTTAAATAGTTGTTTTACAGGTGAATGACTGTGTCTCTGACATGTATTATTGCTTTAGGTTATAATGTGTGTTGTGTTACAAATACACCAAAAATCGTACCGTAAATACGAAAAATGTTTACCCGAATTAGTTTATAAATTATTTAAATCCTAACTTAAATTAATAATTTATTAACAGTTAAATTGTGATTTAGTTTTACAGTTTTGTCTCCAGTGGTAAAAGTATTTTAAATGCGTTTTTATTTTACATACAAATTGAGTTACGATTTCTCGAAACTCTTTCTGCAAATAAAGTTAACCTAAAAATGCTTTAGAAATTTGCAAATTCTCCAAAGATCGACGCATTGTTCACAATGTTATTCAGTTGAATGCATTGTTGCCTCAATTTTTTTCTCTCATTCTGTCTTAAGATCAGTACATTTGTGAGTGTTTTTCAGTAAAAACTCTTTTTCAATGTCTTCAATAAGTGTAATTCTCGACTCAATTCACACTATTGGGTATTATTTACATCAATACTGGATTGATGTATCAGACCCGAGGACTAAACACTTCCCTATGGTATGAAGAAAAAGTTTAACTAATTTTTTTAGTGCTTTAATTATGCCTTTAATTACTAGTTCCGGCTTTGTATAAGAGTTAAACTTTTAGCTCATTTTTTGTATAATACTTTTTTCACACATTGTTTGTATGTATTTAACTCGGATTTTACTAACAATTACTTTTAAATACCTTATGCTTTAAATATTTATTTACCTAATGTCATAGTATTCAGAAATTATTAAGACATGTGTTAAATAAAATGAAAAATTTAGTCTAAAAAGTAATACAATAAATAAATTTCAGATTAATATAATTTTTTTTGTCTTGAGATAATCTAATATATCGTTTGCTCATTAATAATAACAATGTTACACATTTTAAACAAAAAATATGAGTTTCATTCTCATCAATTCAAGTGTTTTACTAATCCGACAGAACTTTTAAAATACTTTGGATTAATGTATAGGAATTTGATTGACTTTAAGTTACAGTTTTTATTTGATATTTTTTAAATCCTTATTATTACAATATAATGCCTGTAATACTGTATATTACATAAACTGTGTTGAGAAAAAATACATTTCGGATTAATAAAAATAATTAAAAGTATATATTATTTTAATATTGACAGCAAAAGATTAATTGTATGCAATGATCATTTCAAATACTAATACTTGGATTAATTTTGAGAATAATAACATTATACCAAAATACGCCAATATAGTGAACACATTATAGTCAATTCTGGATATTGTGATAGCAATTTCAGGCATTCTATTCAAGAGATGTTAAAAAATATCCTTTAAAATGAAATCTCAATATAGTGAATAAGAGTATTAGTATAAGTATCAGTTTACAAACTATTCTATTTACTAATACTTACAGTACAACAATTAAATTCTATTAATTATTTTCTCTAACTAATAATTAATTTAATTACTTTTAATATTTTATTATTTTTAAGCACTGGTAGGCATTCATCACAATAAATTACTGTTTTAGTTTCTAAATAATTGAATAAATGAATGAAATTAAGATTAATTAAGAAAAACTTGATTTAAATAATTAAATTGTTTGAGAAACAGTTTGATATCTCTAAAACAAGTTAAGCTTTAAGTATTAATTAAGTGATCACTTTCTCATTTTATACCTGTATAATGCTTTTTAGTAAGGTTTAGCTGCAAATAGAGTTTATCCTATCTATAGTGAAACAGTCAGAACCTAAAAATGCCTTTACTATAGCAGAGCTTTATCATAATAGAACACAAGTTAAAAAGACAAAGTTATATACTGCTATAGTAGCTAACATTTCACTATAAAGGGGTTTTAACTATTTCTGAGGAAAAAAGTAATGGCAACTTCCCATAGACGAACCCCTGAAAAGGGTACACTCTTGAGTCATATATTATTAGAAACGTCTCATCTCATACTACAACTTTCCTCTTGGACCAACTCGATCCGTCCAAGGAGTGAAGCACCATAGGGAGAAAAAGCTCCCATTGTAAATACATACAGAACTACATAATGTATTTACAATGTGAGCTTTTTCTCCCTCTGGTCCTTCACTTTGTTGACGGATCGAGTTGGTCCAGGAGGAAAAGTTGTAGTATGAGATGAGACCTTCTTAATGATATATGACTCAAGAGTGGACCCTTTTCAGGGGGATCGTCTATGGGAAGTTGCCATTACTCTTTATGTTTGCCATTATATTATCATTGATTTAAAAAAAATTTTTGTTTCTCATGGCTCTAAAAACCAAAAAAATCAATTTGTATCCAAACCTATAATAGAAATTAGTTTCTCATACAAATAATTAATAATTAATAAAAATGAATAATTTTGAAACTGTATTTATCAGGTTGAAGGAGGCATTTGGAAAATATTACTGATAATGTCTTGTTATTTATTGCTGATCAAAAAAATTTTGCCCGAATTCATGAAAAATCGAAAGCCTTATACACTGCAGAGACCTATTCTTGTATACAACACAATAATGGTTGTACTAAACGCTTATTTCTTTTATGAAATTGTGTCGGGTATGGATTACGGCAGTAGGTTTCTGCAGTTCAAATATCCCGATCGAACTGATTATAGTGAGAAGACATTAAGAGAGTTGAATCTTGGGTGGTGGGGATGGATGTCTAGGTTTGCAGACATGTTGGACACTATATTCTTCGTTTTAAGGAAGAAGAACAATCAAATCACATTTCTTCATGTCTATCATCACACAGCGGTTCCCTTTTTAGGTATAAAAGTTAAATTTTTGTGTGTTATGCGGTTATTATTAAAAGAGAGAGAGAGAGAGAGAGAGAGAGAGAGAGAGAGAATTATATTCATGAGTTTTATTTCTTCAGAAGTTTGATAAATTATTTTCTTATCGATGACAATGCGATTGTTAAGTATGATTTGTTGATAGGCATTGAAAATCAACACATTATTATTGCTAGAGAGTTGTTTTTTATATAAATAAATATTTTTTTAACTTAAAACATCATTAACTTATAACTTATAGAACACAGGTTTAAAATTTTAAGGCTAAATAAATTTGACTATAAACTAAAAGCAAAGTTAGTCTATTTTTCACATTTTATTTATTAATTCAATAGAGTATCAATTGAGAGTATCAATGATATATTAAATAAAAATACAGTTAAGCCAAGTCTAATTCTATTTGTGATGCAGTATAATAATTGGGAGAGAATATAATCAGCTGAATCTCAATCAATCTCCAGAAGATACGTTATGTATAGTTTACATATTTATATAGTAAACAGTAAGGACATATCAATGCGATTACTATAATGGGGTTTGACTCTAAAAAACCACCAAATTAGAAACCAAAACTCCATGAAGTTTTATCCAGCTCTTTACTATAGGGAGGGGGGGGGGACGAGCTGTATTTAACACTAGCAGTAGCAGTAACATTATTAGTTTTTTTTATATAAGAACATTCTCACCAACACAATGATTCTGTAAAATTGTAAAATTGATATTAAATGCTATCAGTATTTCACAATTATTTATAAAACTGCTTACTTAATAAAAATTAAAGCTCTATGCGTTTTAAGCACATAATAATTTTTGGTTTAAGTCTTGACAAAGATAAATATTTGACTTTTTAAAGTTTATTATTTATTTCAAATATTATAAGAAGTGTAATATATTTTCATAAAACAATTCTCTAGTTATGGCATTGACCGAAATTCTGTAATTCCACGAAAAAAAACTTAACAATCGCTTTCATGAAGTTAAGCAAAAATCTTTAATTTAATTGAATTCGTGTTATCACAAAAGGGGATTTCTTTTTCTGCAGATGAGGAAAAATAATTTTTCAATCAAAACCATTTCTAACAATTTAACCAAACATTGAAGTGCACAAACATTTTAAACTTTTATAATTATATCTTATAATTAAATAATTTTTTTCCTATTGTCTGCTTCAATAAAAAATAAATTAATTTAATGTAAAGCTTAAACTTTATTTAATTTTTATTTCCTTAAATCAAATCTATTATGAAAGGCTGGTTTTCCATGAAAATAAACCCTTTGGCGCCAATTATTGGTTTATTTGGATTATTTAATACAGCAATTCATGTAGTCATGTACTCATATTATGCTTTGGCTTCGTTTGGGCCCGAAATTCAGAAGTACTTATGGTGGAAAAAATATATAACACAAATGCAATTATTGCAGGTACAAAATATTGTTCTTAAATACAGTTTTTTCTTTTACAGAAAAACTATTATATATTACAGTGGATCACATTTAGTGTGTATACTTTTTTCAGTGAAAGTGAAATACATATTAAACTGTTAGGTTATATTGAAATGTTTTTGTAGGACGGATCAGTTCAATGTAAAGGAAATTCACTTTACTATAAAATTATAAGGACATCATTTTAGATAAAAGTATTAAATATAAAATTGCTTCATTATTATGCTATAGTTTTTCCCCTTATAATGAAAAGAACCCGACCGCCCAATCTCTTTATTATAACTGTGTTTCACTGTAAGCAAACGCAAGTTAAAAAGAAACGAGTTATACCTATACATTATATTGTTTTAAGAACATATGAAACAACATAATGAAGTGAAAGTTAAAAAAAATTCATTCACATATACCACATATACATGTACAGTACGGTAATTATGATACTACGCATAGGCTTTCAGTAAGAGTTAGCTTATTTCAAGTTTAAAAGTATTAATTAATTTTCAATTTACTCTGCATTTACTTAATTAACAGATTGAAATACAATTCAAATGAAGGCTGTCTGCAGATTATTGAGCCAAATGTTACGAAATGAGAACTATAAATACAATTAGTTATTGCTTTATACAGATGAGAGAAATTGCATTTTTAATTCATTGACAAATATTTGTGTTAGACGTTAAAATATTTTATTATCTGTTGTTATAACAGCTATAATAGCAGATTTGACTTTTACTTTGCTTATTTTGGCTATTATTTCATGTGGTTTTAGGAATTTCGGGACATCGGGCAATATTTTTTTTATTATCCTTTGCATTGCTTGCCATTCGGTCAATTATTTTCATAAAAATCATTTTTAATATAATGATTTTTCATTTTAAGCACGTATATTAAGTCAACTTTGAAGTTATTTATACTAAAATTCAAGTTATATAAAGTTTATTAAACCAAAAAAATATATTCTGTGCTTATAAGTAACTACAGAGAAAACTTGTATTGATTTTATTACATATTTTGCAACTTTGTAATTAAAGCACAGGATCTTTAATAAAAGTTTCATATAACTATCGATATGCGATAATTTCGTTAATTCTATAATAAATTATTCTTTAGTATGTCAGGGAATGACCTTTTTTCTGCGGGCATCAGAGCTCGATTCCGGTATTGTACCAATAATTCTAGAATGTTTGACAGCGCTAGCTATAAATTACGACTTATTATAACATAATTAATTAAAATAATCTGTGAAAACTTTTAGAGGCAATCTTAAAATTAAAACCTAATTAAAGCTAAAGATTCCCTGAAATTTTTTATTCAGTCATTTAATCGTTAAATTTTAATATATATAAACGCATTAACATTCGTTATCTCATTCAAATTATGAAATATTTATAAGTAAATCTAATTAAAGTTTGAAGATTTCAAATTTTACATAATTTGTACCTAATTTTGCTGAAATGCTTGACATATATAATATTTAAAATGTTCAAAGTAAAAATCAAGACTTTAAAATCAATTTTTTCATGCCTTGAGAGTAATTTTTATAATTTTTAATATTAAGTTTAAATTCTCGAAATCCTGTCTTATCTATTAATTGAGAACATCTTTTACCACAATCGCTATAATTTGTTTGGATCAAAGCTCACAATTAATTTTTATACATGTCTCAGAGTCTTTCGATTTGCATTGAAAATCACAATAAGCAGACAATAAGAGTTATTTTGCAATATATAAGCAAAGCTATAAACACAAATATTATGTAAATGAGGAGATAAGTAAAAAACTTGTATTAAAAGCAATTACGAGCTCCAGTTACCAGAAGCTAAGCCGTAGCCAGCGGTGAGGCCAAGGGGTACCGGCCTACCAGTTAGTTTTACGAAATTAATTGTAGGTCTGTTCACATTTTGAAAATATTAAAAAATGTTTAATAACTTTTAATAAACTGTGGTTTTTCAGCCCTAATGTTCCATAAAGATGTGACAGGCGTTCAGTTTATAAAATAATACTTGATTTCCTTAATTTTACATTCTCAGTCCCACCACACCAAAAATTGTAGCTACCAGTATCCCAGCACATTCAAACTCTAAAATCCTCTCTTAGACAATTAAATCTCTATTTTCATTAATTTATTTTATTGTATATCATAATATCATTAATTAACAATTTTTTTTCTTTTAAACAGTTTCTGATTTGCGGTCTTTATGGTGTGATATTGTTTTGTCGACAAACTGGTTATCCTGCTGTTTGGTTTTGGCTCTGTGTGGGACAAAATCCATTATTTTTCTATATGTTTTATGATTTCTACAAAAATTCATATAGAAAAGTGCCCAAAAAGCAGTTATAGATAAATAGTATAAAAAACAAATAGAATTTCATTGTTTCATAAAATTTTATTCAATATTTATAAAAAGCTTTATTAAATGCCAAATAATTATTAATACAAAATCATTGCTCATAACTATAGATATTAATAAATCTATTATTCATAACAAGTGTTTTACTCAACTATTATTAATATTTTTTTAAACTTATATCTAAAATGAATTTAAATTTAGAAAATAATTTAAAAGATATTTTTGTTATTTACTTTCTTATACTTTTCTCAAATTACTTTTCATTGAGTGCTAGTATTCATCCGGTATTCATGATTTGTCTCAAATCTTATATGCAATCTATCCCTCAATTATACAGTACTTAAATTGAAAACTCATGACCATTAGATAGTCAATAATTATGAATATTTTAATCAATTTTTCAAAAGTTTTAATACACAAGAGATTAAAATAGGATATTAATTAACAACATATTTAATTCTTGCTTATGTTTGTTTTTTTAAAGAATAAATAAATATATCTTAAGAAACAAAAATTTATGCGCAATGAAAATGTATTCTCATATTAAAAAAATATCAGTAATTAATTTGTGAATGAATTTCCGGCAAACAGTCTTTAAAATAAATTTAATACAAAATATTTTCACAACTCTAGTGTATTGAATGATTTTAATATTTGATATGTTGGTTAGCGTTTCATATTTTGTAACACATCTGTGAAATTGTTAATGCACTTACAGTTCACGTGCACTCTTCTGTACAGTGAAGGTATAATATTAAGCATTTAAATCTGATTTAAATAAAACAGTTGATAGAAATACATCGTTAACGATGCATACAATCAATCGCTTGAATTAATGTTAAACAACTTCTTGTCAAATATGAAAATTATATCATGTTTTGATACAATAATATTAATTATGAAAAATTATTTTATATATTTGTTCTGATAAAAGGTTAGTACAGTAGAAAAGTTAATTCGTCTATTGTCCCAAAAAACCTGTTATAAAATAGTTATTTATCTTTGAATAAGTATTTGCATAAGTAATTATATTTCATATTTAGTTTTGCTTTAGCAAAATCTTCAGCTATGCTAAAAAGTCAATTATTCAATACTTTTTGGATAATGAAATATTTACAGTTAACAAAATAGTTTGAAATTTTAACGATTAGCATAAACTATACCAGCATTACCTGTATGTTAATAACTATATTAACAATATTTATAATACAGAAACAGTAAAACTTATTTAATAAGAATAAAGAATTAATATTTGAATCTGAAATAGAGTTATCCCATAAATCAAGATTCAAGTGTTAGAAATCAAATAATTAGTATTTGTATTAATAGCTTATCTATCTTTTTAATAGTAAGTCAATTA
Source organism: Nanhermannia elegantula (assembly GCA_034699485.1). Classification (NCBI taxonomy): domain Eukaryota; kingdom Metazoa; phylum Arthropoda; class Arachnida; order Sarcoptiformes; family Nanhermanniidae; genus Nanhermannia; species Nanhermannia elegantula. The sequence goes on along the minus strand of JAQGCH010000559.1, from coordinate 7,593 downwards.
GAAATACAGTTACTGTTATCTCTCCTTTTAATAGACTCGGATGTAATGAATCTCTCGCTATAGTGAGAAAGTTTAAACACATTTTTCAAGTTGACTAAACTGTAGAACTAATGTTTAAAACACACTTCTTATAGTCAGCTTATATTGAACTTTATAATAAGTTAAACAGAAAATTAACTGCTATTTATGTGAAAATAGATGTTTAGATTTATATCATATTTTTTACATATTTTTAAAAAATAATTGTGAAGTTTTATTAAAGATTCATTTTTTGTTTAGAAGCATATTTCAGATAATAATTGTTAGCCCAAGAGTTTATTGTCTAAGATTTTAGTTCTTAAAGCCATTAACAAAAACTGTTATATAACTTTATTTATGCATTGGAACCAATATTCTAATGCTTTTTATTTTATTTTTCTCTTAAGTTTTAAATAAAACCTGAACTTATGTGCCTCATAAATAAAATAATTTGACATAACAATTATTTTAATTCTTTGAAAGCTAGTCATTGACTGAATTTTATTGACTTAAATTTTTTTGAGTTCAAAGTTGTAAAAATCATTTTACAGACTAAAAGCTTAGAAAAGCCTTTTTGCTTATAATACTCTAAATATATTTTCAAAGTTAAAGAGTTAAACCTCTTGAATATAGAACCTGTTGTTTTATATACTATTGTGGTTTAAAATCATCGAATTTGCATAAAATAAAGTAAAAATGTATTGCAATATAAAAATTAAAATTTTTGTATATAATCGAGTGTTAACTTTCTCTACATTTTTGGCTTCATTTTGTGCCTAACTATGGCCTAACCCTAACTTTAATAAAATTTTTAAAACAAGTGTAATATTGGATTAATTAAAATTTTATACATTTAGTATAAGTAAATCATAAGTGTCTTTACTAATAACTCATTTATTTTATAACGTTTTATAAGACCTAAAAGTAAAAGTTAATTTTAAAACTCAATAGTCAAACATCCCATACACTTAATTATTGTACTCAATCAGTTCATAAGTTATAACCAAAACTTAATATTATGCAAAAATATGCAAAATTCTTATTAAAATTTGAGCTCTTTTTCTAAACAATCTAAAAGAAATTTATAAATTTGTTGCCGGTATTCAATTGGTATATTCTTAACCGATCTGTTCATCCAATTGTGAGGCAATTCACTCAATTTGATGAGACATATAAAATTTTTCACATTCGGCGCATTATTTTCTTGATTAACACTATTTCTCATTGAATTTTTGAGCTCAGTTTCTAACCAATCTATAATGCCGGGGGTCTGTAGCCATTTGGCGGGCTTTTCCATCCGATCCCATTTAGAGCAACAGTTAATCTTCTGAGTTATCAAAATATTTCTTATGTCAGATACACCTTTTGGTAGTGTTCGCAAAATCGATGTCTCGCTTGATCTTATTATAGCTGAAAGTTTGATGAATTCACTGTTCAATTAATTAAAAAGTTTAATTTCTTGTTGAATATTAATGTATTGTTAGATAAAAAAAATTTTATTACTCAAAATAGTGTTTATGGTTTTGCTTTATCTGAAGCCATTCATTATTCATGCGATAAATTGTGAACGAATGCAATGAATTAATTAAAGTGTTCAATGATTGCCAGTTTGACTTTTGATACAAAGACATAGAAACCTATAAGAAGAAAATTATTTTATTTTCTAATAATGTTATTGCAGAACATTTACAACAAGGAGGTTTTAAGCTAAACAAATACAATTTTAAAATTATGAACCGTTTAAGAGTTATGAGTTATAACGTTTTTTGAGGGCTCAACATATGAAAAATCAATGATATGACAATCTTTTAAATTGAGAAAAATCTGTCCTCTGCTTAGGGGTGATAGGGGTTGTACTAAGCGGACAAAGCGTAGTTCGAAAAAACTTATAAATTGAATGAATAATCGCTCAAATTAGGCTCAAATTAGAATTACTAAAAGTGTTAACTGAATGCTTAAAGCGTTACAGTTAAAGCTGAAGGTATTTCTAATTTGAAAGAAAGGCTGGCCTTCCCATCAAATTTTTGAGTTATTTAATTAATGAATTATTTAAGTAAAATTTTAAAATATAAAAATTCTCTTTCAAAATATTAAGTAAAACTTTAGCTATAAGTAGCGTAAAAATATAGACAAAAATAATGCGACAGTACTGTCCCCAATGGTGAAAAAAGTTGCACAAAATCCTGTCCTGAATTGTGGTGTTGGTGGGAATGATCAGATAAATGAGAAATATTTCTTAAGGAAATTTCCAGAAATTTGACAACACTAGGAAAATGATTGCTTATTTAGCAACATATTTCATATCATATTTGAATCACGAGTTTTTTTAATATTGTGTTCATATAATATGTCTATCATTTTAATAATTTAAATAAATATTATATTAATCAAACTAAATAATTATTCATATATTTTATTGAAATAATTGAATAATATTTTTTTATAAATGCAGTAAATTATTAATTTGACAGATCATTAGGTGAAAAAAATTGTTTGTTTTTCTATTGTAAAAAACTTTTTATCTTTATTAATATTTGGCACGACATGAAAAGTCTCATCAATTTTATTATCTATATAAGAAATTTATGTTATTTGAATTAAATTAAAAGATCAACAAAGAAAATAATACTTAATGAGCATAATTTCTTAAATGTCATCAAAAATGCCATTGAAATAAAATAAGAAAATGTTTTCTATCTATGCCTTAATGATAAAAACAATCGATACGAAAAAATTACTGAAAATTCTAGATTTGAATAAAATTGTAGTTATGTTTATTAGTAAAGTCATAATTTGTTGAATTGTAATATAAGTACAGTTTGTCCCCCTTATTGTGAAGCAGTAGACCGGCAATGTATTTACTATAAGGGTTTTACTATAGGGTGTTTGATAAGTTCGTATCGTCTTGAAAATAGACTTTGCATTATTGAGCGCGTGCTTTGCGTTACGCTCGAGGTTTTTGTTATATTTATTAAATGTGTTTTCACTCTATACTTAAGTATAAAGAATAAATTTTAATAAACCGAAAGCGTATTCTATTTAATAAGCAAAGCGCGCTCTTCAATAATGCTAAGTATAAATCAGTCGATACGAACTTATCAGACACCCCTTATATATGAATCCAAGTTAAATATTCAAAAATTTATATAATTATAGCAAACACTTAATTAAAATGTTTTCTTTATAACCTATTTCACTGTTAAGTGGATAAACTATTATATTCTAACTTTTTAGACTCCTAATTAGGTCATTACCACTGATCGATTGATTTATTCTACCCAAAAGATAATAATCATTACAAAAATAGCTTATTTTACTCACAAAAGCTATACAGTACTACCCCGCTATAGTGCACCCTTACAGTAAATTCTCTATATTGTGAAACTAAGTCCAGGCACACATTTCATTAAAAATAACACTAAAAGCAGTGACGTTCAAGGCTCGAGCGATTGACAAAAGATTATTTTATAATTTTTATACAAAAAATTCTTTATTTATTAAGTTTTGAAGAATTTAGACATAGAATCTCTCACATAATCGCACATTTGCTTAAAATAAACTGATTTTATGTAATAGAAAAGTATCTTTTACACAATGAAATTGACTATCGGTAGACGCCCGGTACCCAATAATGAGCGTAAACATCATTGACTAAAGTTACCACTTTATAGTGAAACTAATACATAGTGAATATATGCAGAATATATGTATAATTGACTAAATTTGAAAACTTAACTCAAAAGTTTACTTACTTTGATGAATGCGATTATATAAGCGATTCTCTCATAAGCAGTAACTTTGCTATCAATAACATCGTTAATCATTTGACTCAATGCCTGACTAAAGCTGATCACTGCACAAATGGAAGTCAATTTACAGCCACAAACTGTTTTACCAAATAAATAGTTTGCGATATCTGTTCGCTTCATATTCGATAACAAATATTTATCGATTTCACTAATCTTTTCGGCGATTCTGTCGATATTTTTATCGTTGATTCTAAAGTCGTGCAAATCTAATACTAATTGCAGTATTTCTTCGCTCACATTCTTAAATATTGAATGATTGTTAGCCTTAATTTCAAGATCTTCATCAACACTAAAAGTAGAGTCGATCTGAAAGTCGTCGCGAAATATTTCGCGATTGATATGTACTTTTTGTAAATTTATTTCTGATGTGTATCTTCTCAGAGGTTGTAATAATAGGTTATCATTCAAAAGTAGACTACTTTTCACACTCAGGTTCGGCTGAAAGTATTCATAACTATTTTGCAGCGAAGTGTTGACCGAAAATTTTTTCTTATTATTTTCCCAACTTTTGAGCACCAGATCAGAGAGTTTGTAAATCTCTTCCCAACTTCTGGATTCATATTCGACCAGAAAATCTTTGCCTTCAGTAATCGGTCCAACGCATGGTAGAGATAAAACTGACTTATTTCTAGTTTTATATCTAATATTTTCAAACTTTTCCAAATCATAGTCAATACTTCTCTTGAAATTCACACCAAAAACTTCGTTCACGTCGAGTAAACTTTTGTCATATAAGGACTGCGACGAAAATTCTCGCTTCAAATTTCGGTTACCTCTGAAGCTGACATAATTGTTATTATCAATTGAGAAAATAGTTTCGGCGCTATTACTGCTCCCATAGCCCGAGTCATTACGCGGTAGAGTTCTCTTAATATTACCAAAATTTAGTTTTTTTCTCAATACCTTTTTGTCACGACTTTTAAACAATTTTGAAAAGTTTTCATCACTTTCTAAAACTTCTAAATTAGTAACTGATAGCGATTGCATTTTTAACTTAAATGAAATGCAATTAAAATTTCTCGAAAAGGAAAAACTTGTTAAGAATTAAAATTTACTATTTTTACTACTTTATAATGACTTAATTAAAGGTTGTGTTACTTCAAGCTTGAATAGAAAAAAGTAAACTAAAAACTCTTATTTTACACTATATTTAGAGTCTAATTCATTCAGTAAATTAAAACCGTCTGTGAAAACAGTAATTCGACGTGAAATATGATTTCGGTATGAAATGAAGTATAAAGCAATATAGAGAGAGAAAATACGTACAGAGAAAAAATTTTAAACTAATAAAAAAGTCATTTTTATTATCATTATTTTTCCGATACTATGCGCATAGTATTCATCGTTGCGTAAACTTCTATTAACTTTTATTGTAATTATTTATTTAAACTTAAAAAATAAAAGTGAATAGCTTTCACATTGTGCTCCCCATAGCCTTGACTTTGAATATAATGATCAGTCTCTCCATAATTCTCTATTACGCGATATTCATTCAATTTTTTATTTGTATTCAAATGTATTAATTTTTTTGTTAAATATTTTTAAAATGCTTTTGCAGCGCATCCGCGTTATTAACCATTTAAAAGTTTGCAGTTTTTAGAAAATTGCAAAATCCTTTTGCAATTCAATGTAAAAATAAAAATTAATTGCAAGTTAAGCGTTATTTGAATACGCCTAAGTACAAATCAAAACTATTTTTATTATGAATAGAATTATTTCAAGATTTTTACCGCATATTTATTTCAATGACTCGTTAGTGTCTGTGCTAAATATAATACTTAATTATAGTTTAAACACTTTTGTGAAAAATTAAAACTTTCCTATTTTCAGTAATTAATTAACTACTCGTTAAAAGACTTTTCTTTTTTCTTAAATACTATAATTTCAAAGCTTAAGTATATGTAAATCAGAAGGTTATCCGCCAGACTTTGCAAAAAAAGGTTTAAATTTTTCTTTCATTTTCATTGTCACGCATTTTGACAAAAGCATTGGTTTTATATCAATTAAGTGACAAAAAAATTATGAATAAAAAGTGACTGTCATTATAATTATTGAGGAAATAAATTTGATATCAGGTGGAAATTAATTCAATTGCGATTATTATTTTTTCTGTCACATGCTTTCAATTTTTTTAATATTTAAATTCTAAGCACATTGAATATTAGCCAAAATTATTTATAAAGGTTATTAAATGTATATTTTATTTTTTAACCTAAATTTATTTTTAAAATAATAATACAATTTCCTTTACTTAATTAAAAAGAATTCGTTAATTGTTTTACGCATAGATTTCAGGTCTAAAAATGCATTTAAATTATAACTTTAGTTAAAAACATTTATTTGACTATTAATTGTATTGCGAAAGATGAACAAATTTGTATTTGACAGGTGTATGAGAAATAAGCACTCAATTAATTATCAGTTAAAAATACATTTTTTAAGTTAAGGTAAAATTTTTTGTTGGGATATTTTTAGTGATGATTTTTTCCCAAATTTTTGCTTAAATACTTATAAATCCCAATTGATTATAAGCCAAATTTATTTTTGCCCTTAACTTATAAGATTATTTTCAGGGCTAAATGTAATGGAAACAGTTTCACAAATTATTATATAAGGTTAGACTTTTTTTAAATTTATGAATCATATCGAACATTATTGGAGTTAATGCCATTGATAATAATTAATTTTTTCAATAACCGCTTTAATCTTCAATATATTATCAGATTTTGCAACAAAATTAGATTAAATACATGAAACATGTGCTGAACAAGAAACCCAGCATTGGAGTCAAGGGATTCAAAAAGATGATTCTCAACTTGCATTTGAGGTCAAAAACTTTCATAAACTTACTTTTATAAAAAAAATTCAAATCCATAAAAAGATCTAAACAATAAGATTAATAAACAATAGTGCAATTTATTATTTATATTATTATATAACATAAAATAACATTTTCGTTGGTCAACTCCTTTTTAGGAGATCTCATCTTAAGCCCAGAATTAGATTCATATTTTTACAGGTGGAACTTTGTCGGCGTAGAGCAGATGGTTTTGAGATTACTCGAATACTGGACATGTGGCAAATGCAGTCAAAGATTTGCAATGTCCGGGGTTCGAACCCACGACCCTTCGATCATGGGTTTGACAACTTTCCACTGAGCCATCCCTCGACTCTCTATTTTTATTTTATTAATTATTATAAACTATTATTTCTAATAAGTTATATACAATCCTTGTGGAACCGGTCGGGTACATGGGTATCCGGTAAACTGACTCATATTTCATTAAATAACATGCTTATAAAGATTGGGATAATTAAGATTTTTTATTCTCATTCAAGAAAATTAGTATATTTACTAGATTTGGATTTAAACAGTCACAATGACGAGAAAGTAACCAGCCTGCTGTGGGCAAAACTCTTTCTCCTGTCACAAATTTGTTAAGTCCACTTACAAAAAAACATTTACAAAGTCGATGCTAAACAAAATACTTTTATTTTCAAAGTCATAAACTATTAAAGAAAGAATATGATAATCAGGCAATAGTTCATCATTTCTGTGTTACTTTGAATTTTGAGAAATTTGCATTTCAAATTCAAGGGCAAAATAAGGAAACAAATAATTTTCAGGTACTCGTTACTCGGAATCGGGGACCCGGATTAACTGGTGAGTACACGTGTAACCTGAAAACCAGACCTGTGATATATCCAGTATCAAATTGCGAAATGCTGACAAAGTTTTGAGTGAACTGTCGATAAAAACAGATTA
>JAQGCH010000558.1:0-21891 GCA_034699485.1 Nanhermannia elegantula | reverse complement strand
CTACGAATATGATGGAAGGATCTGCGATCTGCGCAAAACAACTTTTACATCAAACGCTTTAGTCTGTTGTACGTTTTGAACATTAAGTCACATACATGTTTTAGACTTTGTCTCTCAAACCTTTAATTGCTTTTCGTGTACTTTTTTCTTATTCCCTCACTAACTATTCAGTCAGTGTTTCATTTTTTTATTACTAGAACTAAGTATTTAATCCATCAATAATTTAATATTTTATCATCATTTTGATGTGACTTAAATGTTAAAAATTGTGATAAGGGTTGAGGAATTTCGACCACAGAAAACTCATAACGTTTGACAAGTTTCAAATTTTCAACATCGGTAGAGATTATATTTTCCAGAGTCTTTATTTTTCTATTAATTAAACTGTGCTAATCATCAAAGGCCGAGTTTTGAGATCGATATTCAAAAATATTACCCAAAGTTATAAAGTGTTCAAACTTTTATTTTGTTTGTTTCATTTTTTTTTGAGAATAATTTTATTTGTTGAGAAAGTGAAATATGATTATTTCAAGAGATTTATTTATATTGGGAGACGAATACTTCTCAGTAACTTCAAAGTCTAGGTATGAAATTCAATTATTCAAATTAATTACTTTAGAAATACTCGCAAAAAATTATAATAGAGTAATAACAATATGATAATACTATATCTGATTTGCTTAACAATTTAATGGTATTAATAAGTTATTGCAATGTGTGTGTGTTGTGTCATATATATGTTTGTTGGCTCTCTTTTGATAAGTAAGTATTTCTAAACCATTTTTTGCATAAGGGGATTAACGCCTTTTGAGTCTCGTTTTACAAGTTACTCCCACTTCGCAACAACTTATTCTACAACTTATGGCCTTATAGCCCAACTTTATACGAGTATACATGAACTAATACGACAACTTATAGCATAACACAATGTGCTACACACACACACACATACATACACACACACACCACTACCCACTACCCCGTTTGTCTAGTGTTACAATTTCACGCTCAAATGAGCTCAATTATTATGGCATTTATATTATATATTATGCCATTTTTAATAAATAAAATAGCGATTTGATTAATACTAAAGCCTAAAGTAACGATTGCAGCAATAGTATGAAAGCAGGTCCTCCTGGAGCAGAGCTAACGTTCATACATAGATAGACTGACAAAGGAAGCTAAAAGTGAAACAAACTGAAACTCGCCTCAACTGCAATTTTCTCCTACAGTTTTCCCAATTCTCAGAATTCACCGCAGCAGTCAATGGTACCAAAGTTAGCAGATCTTTACATTATTGTAGACCCAATAGTTGAACACTACTTCAACTAACAAGTCCTTCACCTATTTTTCTTCTTTTCCAGTATTGCTTTTATGTCCAATTGAGAATACAGTCTCAATGAAAGCAATATTCTATTGATATGCTCTCTTTCTCTATACAGGCATACTATAGTTGTAGTCTCTGTTACGCCAAAAGTGTAGTATTTTATATGAAATGACAGTCCCATTACTTTCCCTTTCGAAGCAAAGAGGGTCGTTGACCGTCAGTGTGGTATGCAATTCAATACACGTGCATTTGTGTTACTCAATATAGTGATACTTATGTATAGAATTCTGCACTGCTTTCTATACTGTCAGACTCACTTTTTTAAATAATCGCATAAATGGTAGTGAATCGCGCTTTCGGTGGAGCCCTTCAACAAATATAAATTCCTATGAATACATAAATTACTTAAAATTATGCTATTTTGTGATTAAATTGAGTATTATTTTTCCATTTGTTTATTCATTTAATTAATTAAAAAGGAAAGTAATTTGCAATTTTTTAGCATTATATTAGTTTTTTGTGGAAACAGTTTTGACGCAGAAATATTCTTATCTATATTTTAATTACAATTTACAGAATTGCATTGTTTATACTTTTTAATAAATTTTGTAATAATGCATTAAAAATTCAATTGTTTAGCAAATCTAAATACAAAGTTTATCAATGTTAAAATTTTGTTTATTATCAATAGTTTAAAATACCAATCAATTCGAGGAATAATTATCCAAAATTTGATTATACCATGAATTTAAGAAGCTTTAAAACCGAAAACCTCTATTGACTACTTTGAATGTACTTTGACTACTTTTACTCTACATATCTTTCAACTATAATGCAAAAACGCGAAACTCTAGTTATGCCAGTGCTTCAATACTATCTTTTAAAGCATGCTTTCATATCTCAGTACTTTGAGTTTAGCTAATTTTCAACCAAATGACTTTGCAGGAAAAATTTGAACATTATATTATAGGGTTACGTAGCATTACATTGGGGATAGGGTTGGAATTCTGCCCTTGCTATAGCTTGTGTAACAACAATCTCTCTCTCTCTCTCTCTCTCTCCCTCTCTCTCTCTCTCTCCCTCGCTCTCCCCTCTCGTCTCCTTCTCCCTAAACTCTAAAGTTGAGGGGAGAGCGCAGATGGTGTATTGCCTCACTTTTCACTTTAAAGACTAGTTTTTGGTGTTGGAAATGCCAATGTGTGCAAAAGGAAATTTAACACTACTTTTCTTTTGTTGAATTATGCGCACCTCTAACAGAAAGAAAGAAAGATGAATAATCTTTTGTATATCAGAAGGAAAAGTTTTTGACATCAATATCTACTCGATGATTGTTTATGGACATTGGTCTTCAATATAACTTATATGAATAAATAGAGTTTTTAGTGAAAGTGAAAAGGAGGCCACTATGACTCCCCGAGGCTTGATTTTGAGCTCAAACCAAAACTCAGGACATTGACTTCATGGAAACTTAGTGTGAGTGAAAAGAAAAGTTCACCCGAGGCCATAAAATATTGCGTTAAAAGATGTTAGCTATAAGTTAGTCTATGAGTTAGCTGTGTGTAGGGATGTTTCAAGAGTAATTACAGAATTATTACGTAATTTTTCAGATTTTTACGCAGACTTTGCGTAAAGTTTGTAAAATAGTGTAAAAACCTATTAAACTTTTTTTTTGCAAAAAACAAATGTTTTTGAAAACTTTTGCAATTTTTTAAAATTAAAATTGAAAATATATTGGCGTCAATTCTATTATCAAATGTAACATTTGAGCGTATTTTTTTTATCAGGGAAAGAATTCACTCATAGGATCGCAATAGACTTCTTAATTTAAAGTTGAAAACATTTTAACGATACAGTCCAATTTTAATTCAAAAAATTGTAATTATGTTACTCATTCCAATTCGGGTGAAGAACTTAATGTAGATCAATCTTAAGAATATAATATCTAAATAATTGATTTTCATGAATAGAAGATTTTAAAAGAATTTTACGCAAAATTGCGCTTCAAAAAGATTTTTACTTAAAATGGTCAAACCCTAGCTGGGGTTAGCAGTTAGCCTACCAAAAAACTTTCCCTTTTTATGTCCAGTTTGCATATAACTGCTATGCACGGATGAATGCCTAAAGTCGCTGCACCTTCGGATGACCGGCGATACAAAACAGACCTTACCATAAGAAAGAGCACACTATTTCAAAAGATGCATTTTGTTAGCTATTTAGGTCATATGTAAGCTCAATAGTTTTACATTTTCTCAATGCCACTTATTGTCATTGTTGTATAGTTTTGGATGCTTTGAGTCTATGTATATATTTAGAAACTAAAGTCCACTTTATTGTCATTTCATTCCTTAACCTAATGTACTTTGTAGTTAGCATTTAGTTCTATATATTAGTAGAGTATTTGGTATGAGATTACAAGACTCTCACTTTCAAACAGATCACGAAACAGCAGAACTAGTTCTTCGCCAGTACCACAAGACTTCACTATGAAATCAGAAGAAGAATCAAGAGCTCACTTTCTACATCATCATAATTCTGATCACAACAATCATCACAATCGTACAAATCATGTTAATGATCAGTCATCTACTAATCAAAACCATCGCCCCATAGAAATAGTTTTCCAAAACATATCAGTTTCAGTCGAATCAAAATCTTCAAATAATAATCTTTCTCAAGAAAGACGTATTCTGCGGGACATCAGTGGTTATGCTAAACCTGGACAAATACTAGGCGTAATGGGACCATCAGGCAGTGGTAAAACTACTTTATTAAGTACATTAAGTGGAAGACAAAAGCCTACCTGTGGATGTATTACACTCAATGGAGAGGCTATTAATAAGCAATTGAGGCGCAAAATTTGCTATGTTTTGCAACAGGATATCTTCTTTCCGAGTCTAAGTCTACGACAAACTTTAATCGTAAGTCACTTTTTATAAATATTCTAAATATCTCACGACTCTCATTAAAATGCAGAAGAATTACGTGTTCTTTGCGAAAAGTGTTTATTTTTTTGCAAAAAAAAATCATTTTAATTTTGATAACTTATAATTTAAGTGAATTATACTTCAGTCAAAATGAGTTACAAATAATGATTGAACTCATAATAAATCATGTCTCTTAATGCATCGTTAGTCGTATCCCGAAATAGTGATGACTACAATATGAGTAGTAACTAGGGATAGGATTATTAGTGTATATAAAACAGCACAGGCTTCTTATATGGTATTTATCAGAACTACCAAAGAGCAAAAGTGGTTTTCAACTAAATTGCGCTCTTGTATTAGTGTGTATTTGGTTTGTCCTCAATCAAAATTCTGGGAAAGTATAATCTGTTTATAAACGAAAACTTAATTCTATTTAGAATTTTAGGATAATATTCTCAAAGGCTTTTTGTTTTTCACATAAAACCTATGCTTTGTTAAAATCAAATCATATTTGGATTCAAGTATTGATTTGAATGCCATAGATTTAAAAAAATGTGAGTGTTAGTCATTTTTCTTTAAGACTAAATGTTTTATAAAAAAAAGTTATTTAAATCAAATTAACTGATGTTTAAAAACAAGCACTCAACAAGAATTAATACAAATAAGAAATTGGATTAAAATCTCTCTTCAGAGAATTTGTTTTAAAAATGATAGAATTCAACAGTTTTAATAAATGTTTCGAAAAATTGTTTGAGAAACTTCTCAAACAATAATGAAAAAGAAATGATTAGTTGAGTTTTTGTGAGTTCAATAAATCATTTGATGCAATTAAGTTCTAAATCTTATTCACAATAATTTTATAAATGATTGCAAATTATTTTACTTTAAGACTCAAATATGCAGCTGATTCACTGCACCCCTTCCAAGCAGTGTTTTTCAATTTCTTGTATTGTATTGTATTATAGATCTGCTGTTCAGAGACTTTTTTGGTCAAGAGTTTTATATTAATGACGAGTCTTATTAAGTTTCTAATTAGAACTTATTATATGATAAGCAATTAATTTTGGGTTACTGTACCAGTACTTGATTCCAAAAAGTCTATTCTATTTATTATTATCAAAATATAATTATATTTTACTGTAGTATTAAGTTTGTTTAGTGAATATATATTTTATTCATTGCTCAAAATCTTATCACATACAGTATATAAGAATTTGGATCCACAACGAGAATGAAAGCATATTAACCCGAGTCTTATTTCGCAAATTTATTTATTTATTCATTATTTTTTATTTTTGTTTCAATATGTAATGCATTTTTGAATGTAGTCATAAATACTTCAAACTGTCATTTAAGGCAATTCACAAATGAATCAAAACCTCAATTAAAAAGTTTTTTATAGTTAGACAATTAAATGAAAGAATCAATAAACTCAGTTTTGGATCGCAACCAAATTTTTTATGCTTGTATTTAAGGATTATTGGCGATTCTTTCTATTCTGCATTACAAAATAGTTTGAAGCACTTTCAAAAATTAATTTATATTTTAAAATTTTTAATTTTGAACTCAAAAATTTGGAATTTTGGTATAGAATGAAAAGTGCTTACTTAAATAGGAATTCAACTTTTCTAACTACTTGACTCCGCTTCACTCACATGTCAATATTAGGTGTTATTATTATGTCGAATGCATGTTCTTATTGTCTAAAATCTTTTTCAAGCAGAAAAATCTTTTTGAATCTCCGAAAAAGATTTGAATGAACACAAGTTTATCTTTCTATCTATTATTAAAGTAGACCAATATAATAATGTTTTTTTGATAGATTTTTTATAATTCACAGAAGCAACGAATGGTTAGAATACGGTGTACATTAAGCACATATTGTATATTAACATAAAATAATATAAGCGATTAATAATAAATAATATGATAACTTTATTATATAATATAAAACACTTTATAAGTATAAATTTAGTTTCGAAAGATCTACTTATAAATAGTTCAAAATTCTAAATATTCAGCAGTTTATTCAACACACTTAAAAATGCATTCCGTAATTCTCATTAAAATAAATATTTAAATTAATAATAAAGTATTCAATTTAAAACCCTATCTATTAATTTCAATCTGCAATTTAGTATGGAATTGAGTGTAAATGAATAATTTTACTGTTTTTCATATATAAACTAAGTTCGTATTTAACGGAAATAAAATCACTTTTAGCCTTAATTACAAAAAGTTATGCAGATTCTCACTTTCAAAAGATAATATCAAATTCATAAGACACTAGTATTATGCTTCTGCTCAATACTCTCTATCAGGGAAATTAAAGTCAAACTTATAAGTTATAACCACTCTTTATCATAACACATGTTCGCAAAACTGTAAAACTTTTACGGTTATTAACCTTTAATTGCCTGATTAATATGTTATATTAATTAATCTAAAATATTGCTTATATTTTGTATTTTAATAAAATAAAATTCAATTTAAAAAGACTAAGTTTAGTCTATGAAATACATAATGAAACTATTGATTATTTATCTTAATATAAACTCTAAGGTTTTGATTCCAAATAATTTGCAAAGTTAAAAATCCAAATATGAAGTGTTTTTTCGTGTAACACATTCTATAAACTATAACAATGGGTTAGTTGTTATCCTTCTATTCAATTCTAAAACTTAAGTTTATTTATTTTTCAGTATACGGCACAGCTTAGGCTTCCAGACTCTTTGAGCTATATTGAAAAGATGAGTCACGTGGAGAAAATAATAGATGTGCTGGACCTGAGGCACTGTCAGGACACGAGTAATTATGAAATACATGTTTTGCATTACCTTATAATTAATAATTAACATTTGAATTAGTAATCGGCGATATGATGAAGAGAGGCCTATCTGGAGGAGAAAAGAAAAGAGCAAACATTGCCTGTGAATTATTAACTAATCCTAATATAATGTTAATTGATGTGAGTATTTAAATGACCGTAAAATAGATTTTCTGATAGTAAATAAAACAGTTTAATTGATGTGTTAATAGGAGCCCACTTCCGGTCTCGATTCAAGCACTGCCCACAATCTTATGCAAACTTTGAAAGATTATGCCGTGAAGGAGAAGAAGACAGTGATTGCTACTATACATCAGCCCTCATCCCAAATGTTTTATATGATCGATAAATTATTATTACTATGTTGTGGACGTTTAGCATATTTTGGAGATGTGAGTGGTGTCGTACCATTCTTTAGTAAAATTGGTTTAGAAATAAGCGCGCACTACAATCCCGCAGATTTTATTATGGAAAAAGTTAAAAACATATCATTCCAGGAAAATATTTTAAATGCAGCCAAAGGTTTAGATAAGTCACCACAAAATCTTGACGAAGAGCCTGAAGACGCTGTATTAACTCAGAGTTCCTATAAAGAAGATCATAGCTCTTCTTCAAAAGCATTCACCGCCGAATCTCATGACCAATCGTTATGGCATAAAAAAGAGCACTTAATTGAAAACCACTCAAATATGAAATCAATGGAATTGCATGTTGTCATCGACGATGAGAAAGGTTTGCATCGCGTTTACAGCAAGATTGTTAGCGACGATGATTCAGGAAGGTCTTCGTGGTCTGAAACTGATCGCAGCTCAACTTCAACTTTTTCCTCCAACTGTTCTTATCACGAAGACGTTTGCATTAATTTATATTCATTACAAATGAACGAGAAATGGCCAACAGGTTTCTGGACTCAATTGAAAGTATTAACTCAAAGAAACTTTTTTGAGGCTCGAAACAGAATGCTTTCTAAACTCAATTGGATTCAAACTATAGCCTTAGCAATAGTGGCAGGACTCATATGGTTTCAAGTGGTTAGGAGTGAAAACACATTGAGTGACATTCGCGGCTGGATGTTCTTCAGTAAGTGCTGTCTCACTCACTCTCTCACTCTCTCTCACATATATTTTTAACTTTTATTAAATTTCATTATTGAACTATTTTGGTTACAGCCACTACTTATTGGATGTTATTCGCATTGTTTGGTGCTCTCATATCATTTCCATCTGAAAGAGAAGTAATAAACAAAGAACGTTCTTCTGGTGCGTATCGACTTTCATCCTACTATATCGCAAAAATGGTTGGAGAACTTCCATTAACGATTACACTTCCATCAGTATTCTTCATAATATCATATCCAATGCTTGGTTGCTATAGCATATCAACATTCCTTTCATTGTGGGCTTTTCTTATATTATCAACAGTTTGTGCTCAAAGTGTTGGTTTGTTCATCGGCGCCTCGTGTACAGACCTGGAAGTTTCAGTCACTCTTTCGGCTTTGTATTCGCTCTCAACTATGCTATTCGCTGGATATTATTCGGCAACAATGCCAACCTGGTTGTCGTGGTTGCGCTATTGCTCTATGGTTTACTACGCATTCTTGAATATGCAAATGGTTGAGTTCTTCAACGGACCACCAATCTTGTGAGTTTTCCTTCTTTTCATTGATCTCTTTTTCGAAACACATTTTTAATGAATTAACAATAAATTGTATCCCATTTCAGGTGTTCAACAAGAATATCACGATTTGCTTCGTGTCAATCAGAAAATATAACAAATGAGTTCTCATTGACTGTTCCTTATCCAGAGCTTTCTCTTCATTTGGATAACATGAATGAAGGTTCTGAACCATTTCCTATATGGCTAAATACCATAGTATTAATTTTATTTTTAATCACCTTTCGCCTTATGGGATACTTGGTTCTGCGTTATTTTCGTAAACCTAAGTGAGCGTCATTACAATCATTTTTTACATTTCAATTTTTATAAGCATTATATCGACAAATCGACTAAAGCTCATTATAAACAAAAAATCATTTGTGCCAAACCATTATATTATACAAAACTAAAAGTTGGCCATATTATCAATTCAATAACTCTGAGAGTATTTTTTTACATATTGGGTGAATTAATACCCGGTGTTTGAATGTAAAAAACAACTGCCTTTAATATGATTAAGATTTTTGTTAAACTAGTAATTACCATATGAGTTAACATAAACACTGCATAAACATACTTTCATTCGTGTAAAATTGTCATTCAATATATTATTATATAATTTCATTTCATATCTATTAGAAATTAATTACATTTACAGCACTCTAATTAAGAGTCATATTAAATATGAATTTTTCTTTTATACTGAAATGTTTATATTTTGTTCGAATTAATTAAAATAAATTTTCAATAAAAAGTTTTAAAATTTATTTTAAAGTTGTGATTGTTAAGAAGTTTTTAAGAGTCAGTTTGCATTTAAATTACTTGCATTTCTCTGTTTAATAGTTTCAAAAGTGTTCTTCACAAAAAACACTACAATTTTTGAAAATTATTTAATTCTGGACAGTTACTCAACATTTATTTTCTATCTAATCAAATTATCTAACATCAAAGTAAACTCTAATAAAATATTTAATAGTCTGTACACACGCTAATTAAATAGAAATATCAATATTTAATTGACATTTGGATTATCAAAAATAACTCTAAATAATTGATATTTTATATATTCAAATGAGGACTAATAAATGCATTTTCATTATTCTAAAAGAAAATACAGATATATTTGAGAGCGAGATTTCCTAAATTTATGTGTTAGAGCCACAAAATTGAGATGAACCTCAACTTAAGCTTTGTATTCTCAAATATATTTAATATAACTTTATTTTAATTTTCATGAAATTTTGAGAAATGAGCTATAAGTTAATCGCTCAGAACAAATCTCTAAATCTTGTTGAATGAACAGCTTGGGTATAAGATTTTTAGCCGTTCTCTATACTGTAATTATTTATTTATTCCCGCTCTTACGACTCAAAGGTATTAAAGCGGTTTATGCCAGATTAGGATAGTGTCAATCACATTCACTGTGAGGCACTGTACTATCTTCAGCTAATCTGCAGCCCGGTTTGTTGGACCGCTTTAGTCTCTGCTAGCATTGGAAAAACTTTTTTGGCATACAGTTAGACTCGAACTCACAGCCACTTAGTGAACTGCGTGAACTTTTGACTCAATTATGAGCCAGTGCCTAAACCACTAAGCCATCCAGCCAGCACTGTCTATCTCTACACAAGTAATTCTACCCTCAAATGTAATTGTAGAAAAAGTAATTCATGACTTAATAGAATGAGTTTCTTAAGTATCATCAGCTGTGATAACCGTTAGAATATAAATAAAGTTGAAATTGTTGGAATACAAAGCAAATGATAAAATAAAACTAATCTTAGTTTTAAGGTTAGTTAGTTAATCTTATGAGGCAACCTTGCCATCACTAAGTAATCTATTTCAAAAAAATTTGACCACAACAACCTTATACCAAAGCATGTCCAAAACGGTCACTTAAATCTGCATGGCTCAAGAAGTCTATTAGTTACAGTCCCCACAACTTCTCTCAATACATAGGAATACATAGTTATTTTCATAGTAAAGTAACTTACAAAAGGAATTATTGTCTATTACTATATATAAACATTAATCAATTCCTATGAAAATTTTTAAGAGACATTTGCATAAACTTTTTCACAGTGGCATTTATCGATCTCTACAGCCTTACAAATTATTAATGTAAATTCATACAGAACTACTAAAGGAAAATTTTTTAAATCTCAAGTATTTGAAAAATAATTAAATACATGTATTTTTATTTGACTTGAAATCTCTTAACATTATAATCACAGCGCATCAAACTTAAAATTGATTTGAATATATTCTACCAATTAATATGAAATTACATTACTATGAAAATAACTATGTATTACTATGTATTGATTGAAATTGTGGGAACTATAACTAATAGGTTCTTTGACTCTGCCCATTTAAATCACCGTTTTGGACATGGTTTGGTATAAGGTTGTTGTGGCAAATTTTTTTTTCAAATAGGCTACTTAGTGATGGCGAGGTTGCCGAGTTAGTATCTCAGTTTCTGTCAATACTGCAATTAAATATTGGTTTAATAAATATTAAATAAATAAACATTTCGTTCATTCAAAACTTTTCTAAATCTTTTTGCCATAAATAATATTGAAATAAAATATATCATTATTTTCATCAAACTTTCGATTTATTTATCATTAGCTTTGAAATAAATTAGAAGAATATATGAGTTTAGTGGAGTTCTGAATGAAGAACTGATGCACCAGTGCTGATGTTTTGCACTAGAATTTAAGATGATTCCAACCATTACTGAAAGTTTTTAAAAATTGACTGAAACACAAAATATTCCTAAAGATGACATATTTTGATAAAATATTTATTCCAAGAACTTTTCTAAAATAAATTTCGAGTGAACTTAACTATTCTCTATTTTGCTAAGAGACCATCCACATAGTGAGCACACAAAAAATAGACAATTTTAGACCCTACGCCCCCCTACATTGATCTGCAGGCTTTTTCTAACTCTTCTAACTCTGCGCACTTTTTTGATTTACACCCACATGTAATGATACAGCTTTCAAAAGTCTTATTTGAAGAGATAATTAAGGAAAAAATAATATTTTAACTTAAATTTTTTAAAATGACTTCCCACCTCTGTAAAAAGCGTGCTCACTATATGAACCTTCCCTAATTAAGTTTTGATGCAATTTTTAGAAATGCTTAACGAATTTGTAACATTCCTAGAATACAGATTACATCTTCTGATTTTGACGAGAATCGGTTTAATTACTTATTTTCATGGTTAGGCCATAAATATGAAACAATTTCTGTCGGATAAAAGTAGTTGAAGAGATATAGCTAGAGAATAAGGTTTTCGAGGTTACCATGGGATACCCCGAATAATCCGAATATGCCGCCCATTTAGAAAATTATTTTTCGAATTTATATTCTCTTAATCCGAATTTGCCTGAAAATTATAGAATTCTATAATGTATGGCTGGTCTAAGTATTAATGCCGAACCTTTTTCAGTAAATTAAGGGATATTTAAGACGACAAACAAACGCGAATGAGTGAAGAAACTCTTAAAATGCAAATGTTTTAACGGAGATATTGAAAATATTTTTGCTAATTTTTAATAATTTTCATAATTATCCGAATATCACCGCAGAATATTTGTAAAATCAATCGGAGTTTACTTACATCCTAATAAACTCTCTGATTTTTAACTTTTTGATTCTCCGAAAACCTTATTCTCTAGATATAGCCTAAGAAGACTACAAACTCCTATAAGTTATTATTCTATGAGCAAAAGTTAGCGCATTATAGCAGTGGTTCCAATACTTTTATATTTTAGGTGCTACTAAATTTTCGTGTACTACCTAATTATGAGGTCTCATTTTTGTCTACCATTTAATACAATGACAAATAATTGAATAGTTTTAAAATAAAGATTAATAATTATTTGATGACATTTGAGAAATTTAATTAAAAAGTGAAGTTTGCTTTATTCTGATGCAGATTATGCTAAAATTTGATAAATTTGAACCTATAAAACTTGAGAATCTTAACCAAAACTATAATTTTTATTATTGGAACTCATTTTCATATATTTAGACTAATTATAATTTGTTGGAAAATAAATTATCTTCAATTCAAATAAACATTTGAATAAATAATTAAATAAAAAAAATATATGGTTTCATTTTTTTAGTGAACGAATGCGTGTTACCTATTAATGAAATTAATTTACAGATAATTTGAAGTTACAGTTGAGGCACAAACATTTCCAAATTATATACATATCTTTACCCACAAATGAAATGTAACCATACATTTATTATATTAAACATAACATTGAAAAACAAAAATAAATGGATTATAAAAACTAAAATAAGTTTAAATATAAATATTTATAAATCTATTGAAGAGTTAAACATAAGTTGCTATGAAATTGACAGCTCAAATGTTTGAAAACTAAATTTTTGAAAAAATGAATACATTTTAATATAAGTATTGATAACTAATACACTTATGAGTAATATATACTAACTTAGGATATAATCCTAATAAACATAATTGGATTATTTTATATGATCTAAAAATTTTATGCAAATTAAATGAATCGAACTTTTATCCTAATTTTGATTTGAATGCTAATAAAAAAAGTTGATGATCGCTAACTAGAAATTTACTTTAATAACAGGTATTATTTTGATGATATGTTACAACAGATGATATGATGTAATAAAAATGCAACTTATTGAATGAAATGTTATACGAATATTAATGATAGTACAATTTGCTTTTAGTTCCACATTTAAATAATATATGAAAAACAACTGTTATCAATATATTCAATAATTTATCAAATAATATATGAAAGAGTTATGAAGAAGAGCACTTCAATTTTGAGGCATTGTTAATATAATAGTTTTTGTGTAATTATTTTAAAGTATGACCTAATTTGAGATACATTACAAATGAAGTGCAACATCCGAATGTCATGCGCATCACTATTTTGTAGATTGAATATAATCTCAAATCCTTGCCCTAATGGGAAAAGGAGTAGAGAAGGATGAGTGAGATTGAGTGCTAACTGAACGCTAATACAAAAGAAAGAGCAAGTAAGTTATATTATACAACACAACTGCTTTATTGCAAGGTATTGCTAATGCAAATAATGCTGACAAGAGCTGCACATTTTTATAATGGGTTGACTCAAATAGAGTGATGAAGGATATCAGTCTGGATGAAAGATCTCATAAAGATCCAAATGTTGGCAATGTGTGGTCAGAAGAAGTGCGAGTTTCTCATAACTGCTGTCTCAGGTAATGCTATCAATTGCATTAATTTAATTATTATTCCTTTTATATTAAAATTTTCATAGAATAGGTGGTGGAAAAAGCAGTCACACACTGAAAAATGCTATTTATTTTCTCTCATTATTTTGATAATTATCGTGATTTTAATGATAAAGTTTCTCTTAATTCGTACGTATATTTATTTGTCTTAATTTTAAGTTAGTTTTTAAATTAAATGAGTTATACTTTTATATAAATCTCAAAATATTCTAAAATTATTGATTATTCAAAAAGTTATCTATTTATGGATTAAAGGCTTTAGTGTTGAAGTGCATGACTGCAAATGATTTTATATTAATTTATATATTGCTAAAGCTATGTTTGCAACAATACATATGCACTTCGACACTAAAGTGAATTTCTGAATTCAGTTTCAATAAATGGCAAAATCAATTTGAACACAAGTGATATTTGTTTGACAAGAGGATGTGTTAAAGTTGCGGCCGATATACTCGATCGCATGGACACCAGTGTTGACCCGTGTGAAGACTTTTATATGTTCTCGTGTGGAAATTTTATTAAAAAGAATGCAGTACCCGATGACCATTATATAAAAAATATGCTGCAAGAAATGCAGGACGAAGTGTATTTTGAAATGAAAAACTATTTAGAAAGTGATTTGTTAGAAAGTGATGGAAAAGCAGTTAAACAAATCAAACTTTTGTACATGTCCTGCATGAATGAGTCGAGTGCTAACGATGAGAGCAGAGCAATGTCAGCATTTTTTGATCTATTTAAAAAAATTGGCGGTCAGTGGCCTCTAATTAATACCAATGAAGACACAAAAATCAATTTAGAATTTCGTTTGGCGTCACTATTACTATATCAGGTTTGAAAAGAGAAGACTATCAAAAAATAAAATAATTTTAAGAAATCCTTTGATATTTCTCTTTTCAAACCGTTTTTCAATTTTGCCTTTTATCAGGTGCAGCCGTTTTTCCAATTATACATTACAACTTCTGAACGAAATGCATCGCAATATGCAATACTTGTGAGCTATTTTAGCAGCACTTTTCAAAATTTACAAATTTATTTAATAATTTTAGCTATACGCCGGCTCCACAGTACTTGAACCTGCTTACTTCGCAAATGCCGCTCAATCGCATCAATTTGAAAGTCAGATCAATGCTTATATTGATTTACAGGCAGAAGTGGCGCGAATTTTTGCAAACTTTAAAGGCATTGACGAATCAAAGCTTGACGTACATTCAATCAAGAAAGATATCATAGAAATGGTTCACTTAGAGGCAGATTTAGCAAATGTAAGACTTATTTACAGTTTTAATTCTATAATATTTCTTATTATATCTCTATTATTTCAATATTTTTATTAAGTTATATTTAAATATATTCATTATTAGACATTTTATGTTTTTAGATCAAACTTTAGTTGAGTTTGAATTTTTTCAAAAGTTATTCATTTTGAGTGCTTTTTCTGAACGTTATTTCATTTCAAGTTATAAAAAGTGTATTTTAAGATCTAATCATTAAAAAGATAAAGAAGTAATAAAATACTAAAATTGGATTAAAATATCCATTAGTTAACAGCATCTCCTCTCCCATCTTAACCAAGTTACTAATGCTTAAAAAAATAAATGGTCAATTAGGTGAATTAGGTTATGTTCACATTCAAGTATAGAAAAAATGTGCCTTAGAATTGCATAAATATTTTACTGCTTGTAGCATTGTATAATGGCATATAACAGTATGAGATGTCTGGTTGTTAAATAAATAACTTGACGTTCTCATTATGAACAAAAATGAAATGTGAACATGGATATTATTTAATTTATGTTTTAATTTACTTGCTGCACTTCATAGATATTAATGCCTTTTATTTCTCTTTCAATCAAACTTCGAAAACATTGAATTCAAGTAAATGGTTTCAAATAATGATAGGCAGCCAGTCTAGAGGAAAAACTATAAAAGTTAGATCAAAGCTCATTTCATCAAGTTTTTCTCGTAGAGCCCTTTAAAGAAATCAGTGTTGCTCTAACTTTAATCAATAGTGGAATAGACTTTTATCCATTTATGATTCAAAAATTGAATTTTTATAATACGTTTTCTGATTTTGATATTAAAAATTTAAAGCCATTTGAGTTCATTGAATTACAAATAAGATATTAATAGTCATCTAATTTATTTATTAATATTAATATCCATATAACTAAGAATTAAATATATGGACAGATTACTAGAGACGCCACAATTGAATTGAATTACACGACATTGAATGAAGACATAGACGAAACAATAAGTAATAATGAAGATAATTCATTCAATACAAACTCAACAAATGCTCAAAACATGTTCATCAATATAACTATAGATCAAATGGAGACTAAATATGGTTCTATTAAATGGAAGAAGTTATTTAATTTAATATTCAAAGAGGCAAATGTAGAGACCAACGAAATACTAATACACAGTAAAGACTATATAAGTGAACTCATGAAACTCGTTGACAAATATTCTCCAAAGACTATTGATAACTACTTATGTTGGACTTTAATAGCACGATATATGCCTTATTTAGGTCCTCAATTCAGGCGTTTATTTTCAGATTTTAGAACTAAAGTTCCCGACTTGTCCGTAGAAACTGGAGATCTAAACGGGTCTTCAAGAATATTCTTATCGCGTTGGAAAGAGTGTGTTCACGTGGCCAGTGAAGGGCTGGACATACCTGCCATTACGTTATACCTTGAATTTAAAAATCAAATATTAAACTCAATATCTCAAAAAATAAATGATTTAATCTATGAAATTAAGAATGCGTTTAACATAATAGTCGACTCTCAAGATTGGCTGACGTCCAATACAATTAAGGAAAATTGTAAGACTAGAGCAAATGCTATTGGAAGCAAGATCGGTGTTCCCAAGTTTTTAAAAAACATTACAGAAGTCGACAAACTTTATGAAGAATTAGATATTTATTCTGAAGATGTGTTCATTTCTAACATATTTAAAATGGTTAAGCATGAAGTGATTCTCGAAGTTAAAAAAATAAATCAATTGGCAGATCCAGACGCCGACTGGATTTTCCAACCTTTAACTGCAAACGCATTTTATGATTCGTTAACTAATCATATCAGTTAGTTATCAAAGTTATTATATGTATTTTAAAAGTTAATATAATTGAATAACTAAAACATAGATTTATTAAATTTCTCTTTTTGTATTCATATTAATGATGTGTTAGTAATGCCCACCGGAATTTTGAGGTTTCCACTGATCAGTTTCGAAAGGCCGAGGTATTAATTATAGATAAATCAAAATAGTGATGATTATTCAATTTTGATTGATTAGAATCATTTTAAAGATATCTCGATTTTGCTACTTTGGGTATTGTAATTGGACACGAAATCGCACATTCAATGGATAGCAGTTCAAGAAAGCACATGACTTACCCAAATGGAACCTCTTGGTGGACATCGGAAATAAACAGTGTTTACAAAGAAAAAGCCAAATGCTTTGCACAACAATACTCTGGATATTCAATTGAAACTAACGATGAATATGTATAATATTTTTTGGATAGACAAGCAATTAGGGACACAGCGCCTGACATTATAAAATTGTATTCTTTAAGATCACAAACAGTACAGCAACGCTTTTCAAACTGGGGGCCATGGGATGAGAAAATTAACATTAGCTTCTATGGAAAGGGGCCACCGATTATTTACTTTTACATTGAAATTCGTCTCTAGGGGGCCATAAAACAAAAAAGTTTGAAAACCTATGCAGTACAGTACTATTCATTACACTTTTACCCTAAAATCTCACAGACAAGTCGCGACTTATCTGCAAATAAAAGTGAAAATCTTAAAAAAATACTAAGTGCGACTTATACGTGAAAATCAAAGTCAAAATTTTTTCCATTCTTAACGCAATCAATAATTATCTCATCCCTACTTTGTTCAATCCATTAACAAACTTCGCTATATTATGTGGAACATTTTGTCCCATTTTTAGTAAATGTGTGAAACCCTTCAGTCAGTAACTGATAATTTCAAGTTTTTTGCAGTTAAATATGATTTACGGGTATTTGACATTATTCAAAATTTGACTTAATTAATCATTAATCACAAAAGTTAGTTGAAATTAGTGCTATTGATAAAAAAATGTTTATTTCAAACGTTTTTTATCAATAAATAAAAGTAAACATTGTGCGACTTATCTGTTAACTAAGTTTAACTTTGAAATTGTAAACATATTTTAGTTATGCGACTTATCCGCTCGTGCGACTTGTCTGTGAGATTTTAGGGTAGATATAGAATATTATACTGTACAGATATTTATGCATTATTGAGAGCTACCGTACCAAATATTATAATGAGAAGTTAAACTACTGTATATATTTATTTATATAATTATATTTTATAAGTCAGTGCATTATTGTTGAGATAGCGTAATAATAAAGCAAATGAATCGCATTTACCTTTAAAGTACTTCCAGTTTGGCGTCAATTTCAATAACATTGATCTGTAATCACTGATTAGCAATACTACAATTTGATGAACACAGATAAATGTTGTGTCCCTCAAAGCTCTTCTATCCTATCTTTTCCTACAAATATATGCCAATATTTTAATTTGAATAAATATTATTTGATTATAAGCTTAATGGAAATCATACTTTAGAAGAAAACATTTGTGACTTCGCTGGTTTGCAGCAGTCCTACACTGCATATAAGTTAAAATTTTCAGAAAATAATATACAATTACCAGGACTTACAGAATACAATTCGGACCAATTATTTTTCATACAATATGGACAGTTATGGTGTGAAGTGTCCAACAAAGAAGGAAATCGAAAGAGTTTACATGACAACCACAGTCCTGGAAGATATCGCGCTAATGGAGGTATCAATATTTAACAAACTCTTGTCATTTAATTAAAATAATTTTTTCTATTCAATAAAGTTCTGGTCAATTCTGAACAATTCGCCAGAGCTTTCAAATGTCCCCCTAATTCGCCAATGAATCCAACGAAAAAATGCGATATATGGGCTTCTAATCATCTTTAACTCTAATAGAGTCAAGATTAACATGATTGAGGTCTTCCTTTACCAGTATTACTGAGTTAGCTTCAAAAGTACAAAATAACTCTTTTGAATAAAAAAATTAAAAGTTTGAGCACTTTCACAAGTATTATTCATATTCATATATTGTATACTAAATTATATCCTATACCGATACTTTTAACTACTTATACTTTAAGTTAGAGTAACTCACATTCACTTTATTGCTTGACTTTAGAATAATTAAACGGATGACAGAATAACTATGCAATTCATGTCAGATTATTTTTTAAGTATATCAATAACTTTATAAGTATTTTAATCACAGGATATGTGAGGTCTATGTCTATGAAATGAGATAAGCCTTCAAATAGTTATTGTTTAAATAAGTTTTGAAAAAATTTGTTCAAATTTTAAAAGACAGGTCAACTATTTATGCAAAAATAAATATTTTGAACATATTTGATTGACTTTTAATTAATTGTTTAATTGGAAAAATATTGAAAAATTATTCACAATTAGATTCAAACAATTTTTATATCTCTTCTAATAATAATTTTAGTTTTGTAATAATATAGAAATTAATTGAAATACAAATACATAGAGACCACTCGTCTCAGACCAATAATTGGTAAAACTGCTGTTTACAAGTGTTAAACCGACCAATCGATCATAAATTGAGGTCCAGATCAGTTCGAAGAAGTTTATGATTCAGGCATTCAGAAGTTGGACTAAAAATATTGCCGGCATTTTAAAACGACAGTCGAGGTTGAGGTTGAGGTTGAGGTTGGCCGAGCAGAAAGGTGTCGGACTCATGATCGAAGGGTCGTGAGTTCGAACCCTGGACACTGCAAATTTTGACTGCAATATTCTGGTCCATTGTTTTTAAGCAATCCCTAGGGCAGTATGATCTGCCCACTGCCAGCACAGGTAACACCAGTGAAAATTAGATTCTAACTCAGGGCTAAAGGTGAGATCTCCTGAAAAAGAGTTGACCGAAAAAAATGTTATGCTATGTTAGTTTTAAAACTTTCATAAAACTCTTCAGGCTTAACAGTCAGGCCTATGCTGTTTATTACATATTTATTATAGTATTTTATTTTTTAACGTTATTTATGAATTATTTTAGATTAAATGCAAAAAAATGATTGCAATTTCAAGACATGTTTGCTTTGAATTAATATAAAATATTTTTATTTAATTTATTGACTTTGATTAATATGTTTGATATAAACGAATATAAATATTAATAGAAATCATCGTCAAAATGATGTCAAGACTGCAATTGTTGCGAATGTTTTCCTCTGTAAAGTCAAACACATGTCTATTCAATAATATTAGTGAACATTCATTGAAATGCTTTCAAAACTTAAGTCTAAAACCAATTAATCGCCAAATATATGGTTGCAATCGATTCATAGTTAAAGATAAAAATTCATTATTTTTATGCAAATATTTGAATCCTTTATTACTTTACAAAAGTACTCATAAAAAGTGTTCACTAATTAATTATGAATTGATTCAAAACTATTCCTCAACTAATGTCAGGACTCAAGGATCGGATCAGTCGTCACATCAGTCTTCAGATCAAACAAATACAGAATCAGAACAATTAGAAAAAGAGAAACAAAGACAAAGACAGCAGAAGATAACGAAATACACACTATTAGTGATGTTATGCATGTTTAGCGGGTCCGCAGTGTATGCGCTGTGCGAATGGGGAAAGCCTTCTGTCGATGAAAACGGAAATGTAATAGAAGACCGGTTTAGTTCGATGCCAATCGTTATGCAATACATATACAGATCGTGGGACACATTCACTCATTACGAACAAGTGCTTCGAGAGCCCACGAGAGAGCTATTACTTCCGCCACCACTACAGCCGCCATACTTTCAGCCGCCGTACACTTTAGTTCTTGAGATGACCGGCGTTTTAGTACATCCGGAGTGGACTTACAAGACTGGCTGGCGCTTCAAGAAGAGGCCATACGTTGACTATTTATTACAACAAAGCGCCGCTTCGACTCACTTTGAAATTGTTATTTACACTTACGAACAGGGATTTACTGCCTTTCCTCTCATCGACAGTCTGGACCCCAATGGCTTTGTCATGTATCGCCTTTTCAGAGATTCGACCCGTTATGAAGACGGCACTCATCTCAAGGATTTGAATTGTTTGAACCGAGACTTGTCTAAAGTGATTCACATTGACTGGAATAAGAAGGCCTGTCGTCTCAATCCTAACAATTGTCTCACACTTAAGAAATGGGACGGAAATAGTGACGACAGAACTCTTTACGATTTGGCACAGTTTCTCAGAGCCATTGCTAATGAAAGCGTCAGCGATGTTCGCGATGTTATACAACACTACTCGCAATTTGATGATCCCATCGAAGCCTTCAAAGAAAATCAACGAAAACTAGCGGAACAGGAAAGCGAAAAACAACCCTTAAAACCGCCTTCGATTTCAACTTCTTTGTTGAGTTCCTGGAAAAAGAAATAAACTGTTTGTCGAGTATTGGAGTCAACAATAATGTAAAAGTAGTTTAATCTATAAAATTATTTTCTCATTTGCTTAAAGTTATTAATCATTCAAATATTTGTAATTCAAATGACAATAAATGAGAGCTTTTTAATTGTGTTTGATTTGAATTAATTTCTTTAATTGTTTTGATTAATAAATAGGTAAACTTTTATTCAGAATCTATTTTAAGATTTGGCCAAAAAAAATATTTAAAAAATAGATAATATATTGATTGAGAATTACTGTACTGTTGAAAGTGGCGCTAATTCTGTGGCTATTACTCTAATATGCGTTCATATGTACAGTATATTAAGTAAAGTAAAC
>JAQGCH010000557.1:0-21901 GCA_034699485.1 Nanhermannia elegantula | reverse complement strand
GTGACTACATGTCAATTTGTCACTAGAATACATCGATCAAGAATTATATACAATGGAAGCAGAACCAAAATGAGAAGACTTGCTCAACACAATCTCATCGCTAATTTTGGTGGTGAGAACTATTTTACCCCATCTTCATAAAAATACATTACATATTGCACTCCACAAATACCCCTAATAGTCACTCTCTATTTGATTTGTTCAATCTGTTCATTTAGTCGGAGATAGAATAGGAAAATTGCAATTTTTGTGCAAATTTCTTCAGTATTTGCATATTTGATATTCAAATCCGGGAAAAGAGATTTAGAAAATAAAGTTTGAATAAAAAGAAGGAAACATAACAGTCCCAATTTAAAACTTATGGTTCATAAACACTAGTACTGGTATTACAGTACAGATTCTGAGTCTGTAGGTGTGAATCGTATGGTTATTTGACTTTTTAAGAATAATCCCAATTTTTATGATTATAAGAGTCAAAGAAAGTGAAAGAAAGACTATTATTAAAGTTTATCTGAAGCTATAAAATAAAACAAGAGCTTATGAAGGATGCGAGCGCTGATAGAGTCCATCTGGATATCTCTTTTTCATAAACTAATATAATGACTGCGGCTTTTTATATGAGATTTATACCAAAAATGAACCATAAGATAGATTTAAAGAAAGAAAAAAGGAAGAGATCACAGAATCGTGAGTCGGATTTTTAACTACTAACTGAAAGCTTAAGTGAAATCTATGTTTGTTTATCAAATTTATGATTCGGAATAGAATTGAATAAAAACTTTATTTTTGCATTTATAACGAACCTGTTTTATAGCTGATCGCTTCGGAAAACATAACTTGCAAATAGAGAATTAAATTAGATTTACCGCAAAAATTATGATTTTAATGCAATGAGTTATAAATTTAAGTCTTAAATCAAATTTATATATTATTCCTTGATTTCAAAACTGAAGTTAATTCTGAATTATGCTAAATATTAACCAAAATACTTTAGTATATTATAACCAGATATGTCTCAGCGAAAGAACAGTATATCTTATGTAAGCTTAAAATGAATTTGACTGTAGTTTTATATTCTTTTCAATGATAAATGCCTTAAGTCTTGAAATGGATATTAAAAAAGCAAATTTTTATATTTGAAGCCAAAGCTATTCCAAGAAATAGCCTTTTATTCGCCAATTTAATCCTTTTAGTGCAATGCGACGCACATTTCCCTCACAATAAAAACGATATGCCATTCAAAGGGATTATCTGTTGACCATTTTTCGTTATAAGCATATATTACTTTTCTTCACTTATCCTCAAAAACAATAGACTTTGAGTAAAAACTATTATTCATTTTAAGATTAATTTTCAAATTTATAAATAATAATATGTTGACTCAAACAATTTGAACGGATTTGCATTAAGGA
This sequence comes from Nanhermannia elegantula, assembly GCA_034699485.1. Taxonomy (NCBI): domain Eukaryota; kingdom Metazoa; phylum Arthropoda; class Arachnida; order Sarcoptiformes; family Nanhermanniidae; genus Nanhermannia; species Nanhermannia elegantula. The sequence continues at coordinate 20,489 of JAQGCH010000557.1, read as the reverse complement.
AAAGTTTTTTTAGAAAATTTTAAAGTATTATTAATTCAAATCTCTTTTTAAAGTCTGTTAAACTTCACGAAATAAAAATCCATAACAATTCAGACTTAACTTATGTAACTTGAGATGAATTTCCTATTCAAATAAACTCTTATTTTTAGACACAAACCGTACTGAAACAGAAGCTGTGAATAATTCGGAGTCAGAAAGCGCTATAAACTGTTACACCTCATCATCCGAGCATTCAGTAGACACAGTAATATTTTGCGGCAAATCAAGCATTAATCACACAGATATGAGTTCACCAAATAAATTACATTATACTAGTAATGTGCCAACAAATACCACATCAATTCAAATACAAACAAATCTGCATAAAGAAGATCATCAGAAAGAAGATAATAATAGACGTAATGATAGTAAACATATGATTGAACCACAGATTTCGTCGCCTAATCATCGCAGTAAAGAAGTTAAAAGAAGTGACGAGTTATGGGTTGACGGACCGAAAAGGAGCAGAAGAAAGAAAGACTACTCAATGAAATGGTCACAAGAGCTATGGGTTGACGGACCAAAGGCTAACTTAGAGAATAATAGCGCAGAGGTTAATGAGAATACAATTTGCTATCATGAAGAAAAACAGCAACGAATTCAGCAATGGATTCAACAGCACACCAAACATATCTGGTCTGACTTTCCACCCAGTGCTCAAACACCTCCGATACAGACTCAAGACGGCGCTTATTCTTCTGGTGTCAAACAAACGCATCAAAAGATTAGTTCACCGGAAATGCTTGACGTGAGCTGTCAAACAGATCTGACACCATCTGGTTCTACAGTAACACCATCTGAAAGCGAGTGGAGCTTTGAAGACCCGCTCAAGATTCTGAGCGATGATGAAATTTATGGCATCGAACGAATAGCAGGTGCCGGACGTGACGCTATGAGTGACTGCTGTGATAATGAATATTTGTTAAACAATGGTTTTGATGACATGGATGACTGCCATAGTGAACCGATCACTGAACCGCCAAAACAGCTCAAACTGGAACAGTTCCTCCAACAACTCACCACTATTACAATGCCTCGCATTCATCATCATCATCGAGATTCGTGTCACAGAAAAGATCTTGAATACCGATTGCTGAGACATCCGGACGGCGCCAGTGATCATAATCTTAGTATAAGTCAATGGGAATTACCTAAACCTGACTTCAATGAATTTTCAACATTTTCCTATTCATCCCCTAAAGAAGTGGTCAAATCTCCGACGACAACACCGAGGCCATTATCAGCACAGGTGACTCCGCCGCCGATTTCTTCTCCAAATGAACCACTTTTTATCACTTCATCGCCAAATCATGCAGTACTGCCAACTTCGCCGAGAGTTAATAGACTGCTCGGCAGCACAACTGTCACATCAGCACATAGTAGTCCATCGAAGTCTTCTATATCTAGAAAACAGCAGAAAATTGAACAGCAATTGAAAAGAAATACAACCTCTACTACAACCTCAGGTCACGGGACTACTAGTGAGGGCGAGTGCTCTTCTGTCGCCAAAAAGACTTCATCTGTTTCGTCGCCAAGTTTTATGAGTCATCAAGTTGTCCAAAGACAGCCGGCGTCGAGTGGCTACGAAAGCACTATACATGACGACGACTCTGACCGAGAACTCGTCACAAGAAGACCTGAACCCATCAATGAAAGTCTTAGCGGAACTCCTGTTAAAATGCGTAACAAAAAGCCTGAGATTTGTAAAGACGATAAGAATCGACTCTCAACTTCTTCTGATCGCTGTTCATTCCTTTGCTGTAAATTCATGAAATTTTATCAATGAATCATTTGATGGAAAAATACTTTCTCTTTTTGCTACTTATTATCTAATTCTAAGCGTTTCGCAAAATAAGTTTCTTTTCATTTGAATATGTCTTAAATCAAGTGTTTTTAGTAGAACTCATGTTTTTCCTAATGGATGTTTATTTCAATTGTTGTTTAGATATATTTATAAGTTTTTAATTATTTATTAGAGAACGTTGAAGAAGATGTTATTTTTTAACTCATTAATAGTATATCAAACAAATTATCAAAAAGCAATTTTTCCATAAAGTTATCAACAGAAGGAACACAAAGTTTATCTCAGAATAGTTTATCGATTCAACAAATTTTGATTATCAGAGGTCAGGAAATGAGATATTGCTTTCATTATTTTAAATCAAAGTTTTAAATTAAATCATCAATTCGATGGTCGCCTTTTGTTTTATAAGGCAAACAAATGTTTATTTATTTTGTTACTTATATGCAAGTTTTGAATGTAATCAATGTATGCAAAACTTCAAGCTTTCATTTCAATGAAAATATTATAACTGTATAAAAAATTTATTAATTTGCAATTCATGTAAATTTTAACTAATTATTATTGAACTTATTATGGTTATTATTGTAAAGTAAACGCAATGCTAAGACTTATTAACGTATTCTGACTATAGTTAAGTTTTTTATGATTAAACTTTTGATTACTTTTCACACATTTATCAATTTTTAGCAAAAGTTTTTAACTGCTTATTAAAGGTCATAATACATTTCACAAAAATAAGAGTTACTTATTCTTTGGATCATTTTTTCAAATAATTAAAACGTTTTAATCAATTTTATTCAATTTGAAGAAATTTTAAACTAAACTGATATCAAATTTATATGAAATAACTTAATTTTAAGGGTGAATGTCATAAACACCGTGAAATTTTGAAGGCAGCTTGAGTCAAGTTAAAAATTTTCGATATTATTAATTTTTTAACCTAATGGTAACAATTTTGGAGTTTTTGAAAAGATAAAAATTCGTAAACAAATAGCTCAATAATTTTTTTTGAGTGCAATAACCATTTCTGAAACACTTTTTTCAACTAACTTATTATTTAATGGCTTATACCTGTATAAATGCCCACATATGATAATGTTAATAAAAGCTAACATTAAGTTTCATTTAACTTCAGTATCAATGATAATTACCCTCTTATTCTAGATTTGACGAGTTTATAAAATTGGATATTTTTTAAAAATCCCATATTTAACTGATTTGATAAAAGACTTTTTTAAAGCTTTAAGTTAAATATGAAAAAATCAATCATTTTTACAGTGATATTAAGTGCATTTCAGATAGCATTGAATGCTGAAGTTGAAAATGAGCTTAAATCTAGTGATAAATTATCAGACTCTTTATTATTGATGGAAAAGATAAATCAGAGTTTACCACAATTCATGTCTGTGATTAAAAAGTATGTCAATTATGATAATACAAAGTTTCTCGAAATGACTGATGATTTGGCAAAAGAAAAATCTGATCCCAAATGCAATGAAAACGATATTGTTTCTGGAAGATGTCCGAAAATGTTTTCATCAGATAATTTATGCCAATCTGATTACGTTCCGGCATTAGTTCACGGAAATAGAGTTATTATAATAAACAACGAACTTATAGCAAACGCAGGACTCACTTCCGAAAAGCTTAGAAATATGATAAATAGTGGGGCCATTACTTGTGTGCCGATTGAGATGAGTTCTCCGAAACCAACTCAAAGGACAACCACTGAATCACCAGTATTACCGACAACTTCTTCGACTTCAGAAGATATGAATCGAATGATTTTATTATTACTCTTGAATTTGTTAAATCAAAATACCAACAAAAATGGTGATACAATTCCAAACGCATGCCCGACCTGTTCGTGTAAAAATTGTGGCTCAGGTTCTTCGTCTAATTCTGGTACAGATAACGCTTTCTCTCAATTGGCTAATGCTATTATAGGTATGGAACAGTTGAAGTTTGATTTAATAAAGAACAAGATCAACGCTGACGCACATCTTCTCGGGAGTAAATTGAACGTTGATTTACATCTGATTAAGTCAAAAATGGGTTTACAACAGGCACTCGTCAATGCATTATTAGGTTCACTCAATTCATTAGGCTCTAGTCAGAGCTCTAGTAATTCTAAAACATCTCAAAAGGATTCTACAGAGCAAATAAATTTAAATAATAGGACTAATGACAAATCATGAACTTTTCATACACATATTTTTTAAGGAAAAATTTACTATAACTCATACTGTTTAACCAATTTTATAATAAATATTGTGAAATAATCAAAATTTTATTTGTTTGCCTAGTTTTGTGAGTTATGATGATTTAGATATGATATGGAAAAATAGATACCCAACAGAAAAGGCTCCGATTATCTCTTATATTGAATTTATTTTTGTTTTACGATTTTTATAATTAATTAATTTAAAAATTTATAATTTTCTCTTAATTTTTAACCAACATTATAGTACTCATTAATTAGCTATTCGTGAATTAAAAAAAATTAGAAGAACTGATTACCGATTATAATTGATAACAAAATATATGTAAATTCGTTATTCGTTAACTATTGATAAAAACTAATAGAAAATCATATAAATAACTTTAGGGAAAACTGAATGCAAAATTGCCTAATCTTTGACATTAAGCTAACGCAAACACTATGCAATTTTTGGCTCTCGTTAAATAAAAGCTTGATTTCTAAGCTGATTAACTCAACTTATGAATAGTTTATTTGAAAACAAAATATGAATAGATTATGAAAACAGATTTTCTTGAGGGGATTTTCTCGAGTCAATGATAAAGTTGTGTGCAATCATTCTAATTAAGACTTTTACCACACAATGAGGAAAAGCACAATTTGATTAATTTAAAGGGGAAAATAGCATTCAAACTATAAATGAGTTAAATAGGAATCGATTCACGAATTGTTGTCATAAATTAAATGTTAAGAATAAAATTTAAACACTATTCACAACAAAAAAAGTCTCAATTACTTAAAAGAGTATTGTTATAGTTCTATTCTATTCAGTAATGCTTTTACAACAACATCTTCAGGAAACACCAATCCAGAAGATTTCAGATGAAGAAGCTTTGGTTTGGTGTTATAGGAATTCTAACACAGAGTGGAATAATGCTAACAATGCTCTCGAAATGATAGTAAATTTGTGTTCATGTTCTGCACAAGAATTAGATTTCGTTAAAATGATTCGCTCACAGATTGATTATGTTTCTGACCAACTGACCAATAAATCACAAGAATCATTCATTAGTAGTTTTAATGGTAAGAAAACAATAATTAATACTATTAAACGATTTTAACGTTACATTCATTACTTTACAAAAGTTTTTGTTATTCACCTATAAATTGCTATAATTTATTGAATTTTTAACTTAATATGGAAACGAAACTTAGGTTCAAACTTAAATCACTCATCAAGTGTTGAGGATATGGGCAAAAGTGCGGAGAATGAAATCGAAAACTTAAGACATATGCAAATTTTGTTAAGAAAAAAGTTTAGCTTAATGTCAATAATGCGAAAAGAATTATCACAATTAAAGTGCGAGTGTTTTGATAATTCAAACAATAATATAAGTTGTCATCTAAGAAAGTCTGAATTCAATTGTCAGATGTGGTTCAGACAAATCAAACTGATTGAAGCAAAGATCAAATGCAACAGAGAATTAGTGCCTTTTGACCCCATCACTATTGCTCGACAATTGCTAGAGAATAATGAGCTCAACCTTAATTCAACCCCTATTAGTGTTGACTTCAATAGTAATCATCTTAAACATGACATTAAAACTGAAAAATTTACTGCAATTGATGACTGCAATGATTTGGCAGCAAATGAGAGTCAAAGTAAGGAATACGAGAACTCATTTATTGACTTGAAAAATATGCAAATATTAAGATATGATTCATTGCTATCTATAAGAGGAGAAAGTTCTTCATTGGTTTTACAGCCCATAAGCAGTAATGAGATGACAACTACTACAGAATTGGATTGTGAAGTGAGAACATTCCAAGAATTACATCCAATTAGTAGTAATGTTGGATTCAATTATTCTGCGCATGAAATCTCTATTATAAGATCTAATGCCTCATTATATCGAGATTTTGATTACACGACGAATAATCATGTTAGCGATGATGTATTGCCACAGATAACTGCCGTCGAAATCGACCAAATATTAAATAATTCTGTTTAATATTTATATTTTTTTATATTTCGATTAAATTCAATTTTATGGACAGGGACTTATCGGTTCATTTTCGTAGTAATGAATATTTTAATATATAATTAATCTTATATCCAAATAAATAAATAAATGTATTATTATCTCTAAAGTACTGTATGACTGCTGTATAATAACAGGAAAGTAAGCGATTGACACAAAAAGTTCAATAGTTTAAAAGTTTTTATTAATAAAAATTTTTTGGTATTTTTTACATATTATGAACTGATTATGAATTTCAATACTTAATGAATATTTTAATGAATTATTAAGCAGAAAAATAAATTAGAATACATTTTATGATCTCATGCACATAATTCAGATGAATTGATGAAATATGTATTACATTGAAGTCTATATTTGATTTAATTTTTCATCAATGCAAGTATGAGATCATGAAATATAATAAAATTCATTCATTTAGTGTTTAATAATTCATTAAAATATTCTGATTGACGATAAAATAAACTGTTTATTCAGAAAATTGATGTATATTTAAAGTTGAAAAAACTCTTAACTTGATTGATGACAGATCTTATGTCAAAGTTAATTAGTTTAATCAATATTAAAATGTTTACACAAACGAGATTGAACTGTAACTCAATTAAGGAAAGAATGCATTTTGGCCTAAATTTCTCGTGAAATACTCTTTTCACGAATCACATCAATTCCACTCTTCATTTTCATTGTTTACCAAAGTTTTGTAAAGTTTTTTGTTAAAACTTAACGTTTTAGTTATATATCCTTAAAAACATAAATAATGAATTCAACAAATATTGGCTTTGGCTATGATATGGCCCAAAGGATGGGTATTATGTTCTATTTGGTCAGTCCTACTATTTACAAAGATGTTCACCAAGTGCCTAATTTTATGCATAGGGTAAGTTGTCAGTGGCTCTCTTTTCTGTCATTTTTAAACTTCTATTTTAAACTTACTTCTATATCAAGTTTAAGATCTATTAAGTTTTCAAACTTTTTTGTAAATATTTTGATTATAATAAAAGTTATTTGTGTATACTAATTAAGTCTTATAATAACTTTATGCAAATTACCGCTAATAAAGTTTTGTTTCATTTAATTTATTTTTAATCATTAATAGTAAAGTATTTTTTATTTTTGCCGATTTCTGCAATGAATTAGAATTATTAAAAATATTTATTTATAATTTGAGAGTCCTTTGAATTGAACTCTAATTTCAAAACTCCAATGTGTTTAACCCGAGTTTAGCTGCAAATCCACAATAATTAATATATAATTTAAAAATATAGGGTTAGATAAAAATTTGAACTTTATTATCAATAATAAGATTTTAACAAAACTTTTTATTCAATGGGTTAAAATATAATAAAACTTTTCAAAGTTAGAACATTTTGATATACATTTTGAATGAATTGATTTTATTTAAATAAAATGTACACAAAAGCTATTCTTTCGTGAGATTCTCTGATTAGAAAATATATTAAAATAGATAAAAACTAAATTTAAATTCTAGAATAAAGTTATACATGAAGTATAAATATCTTTCAATGATTTTCTCTTATCATTAATGAATTTAAACAAATTATTAAGAGATCTAATAGTAGGCCTATTATTATTATAAAGTTTAACTCCCTTTACAAATATAGTATTTTGAAATACGCTTAAGCGTGTAAAAGGTATCTCTAAATTCAATTCTGGTTCTGCTGGTTCTGATTCTGAAAAGTTTTTAGAATAATCAGAACTCAATTTTGAATTAAAATGATAAAAAGTTGATTAAAATATATTATATTTAAAACATTCAAATATTAATAATAGAAATGGCATAAATGTGTTATCTATTATAACTTTTGTTAATCATTATAATTAATTTGTGAGTTATTAAAGTGTTAAACAAATTTAATCAAATAATTTCAGGCATGGCCTCAGTTAACAATGTTATTCGCAACAGAATTAGTGATCCGATACTTTCAGGGAAGGAAATCCATCCATTATAATGAGATTATCATACATTCAGGAGCCCTGATGTTTGCCTTTATTTTTAGGTAAAACTATAAGATTTGAAAGAATTGGTTAATATTTAAAACAATTGGTTTCAGATATTTTCAATACGGAATTATGCTTTACGTTTTTGAGTATATATATGAAAACTATCGCATTATTACATTACCAAATCACTGGCGCATTTGGTTTTACTCTTTAATTATGATGGAATTCATGTTTTACTGCGCTCATAGACTTCTTCATGAAGTAAACTTTCTTTGGGCGTCACATCAATATCATCACAGCTCTAAACATTTCAATGTTGGGACTGCTATAAGGCTTTCATGGTTCGAATTAAATATAGTTTATGTAAGTTATGATTTTTTGCATTATTTGTATATTTTTAATGCTAAATCTCATCGTGAAATGCATTATATTTGTGAATATTATCAAATTGAGGCTGAAATTGAGATCTAAACTCTTATAATAGAAAGAAATCCTGCAATATCTTGATATTCAAGTATATTTATTATAACTGAATAAGTTTTTGTCTTATTTTCTTAATAAAATTTGTGTTAATTTGTGAGCAAAAGTGGAAAATAAAATTCTGACAAAATTAAATCAAAAATGCTTTTCAGTTAATCGATTAAACAAGATATTAAAGAAAAATATCTAAATTACAATTTATGACTCTATAACTCTATTTTCATTATTCATACAATCATTGAGAATCATGTCGTTGGGAAATATTTGAAATTTTGAAAACTAAAGTGAATACTAACTTAGTAATAGATATTAGGGTTAAATTATAAGTTTTCCTTAAAAAAAATATATTTTACCATTACTTTCATACAAAACTTTATCTTAACTTAAATAATACTAATTTTTTATAATTTCTATAATAAAATACAAATAAAAAGTTTAAAGAATTGAAATAATTTCAATGTTATAGTATTACACATCACTGTTGGCAATCGCTATTCCGCCTCCAATTATGATAACACACATGCAATTCATGTTCTTATATCAGGCATGGCTTCACACAGAAACTATAGGCAAATTAGGATTTCTTGAGTATATTTTCAATACTCCAAGTCATCATCGCGTACATCATGGTATGAAAAATAAGAATTATCAGTCATTTGTTATAAACTCGATGACCGAAATCTAATCTAATTCTATATATTCTTCCCACTCGTCATACACTTAACCAAAACGAATAACTTGTGACACAAAAGCCAGAAACAGGCCTTATATTGATAAGAACTATGGCGCGTATCTTATCATTTTTGATAGAATTTTTGGCACTTATGCCGAAGAAAATGAGACTGTTGTCTATGGCATCACTACAAGAGTCAGGGGTCACGATATGATACACCAACAAGTTTATTATTACACCTTAATTAATAGAAAGATTAAACAATTTAATAAACTTTCTCATAAGTTATTCACTATATTTGCAGGTAAATGGTCTCAAAAGTTATTTCTGTTTATTTCAATTTTCATAGAAAAACCTTTTTTTAAATTAATAGGTCCCGGCTGGAGACCGGGCACTCCTAGGCTTGGTTTTAATCATGATATACCTGACGTTACAGCCAATGAAGAAATACCTAAATTAGAGCTACCTCTTTGGCAGGTGGCTTATACTTCGTTCACTTGTGTCATCACTTTGACTGGATTTTATTTGTTCGCAAATCACTCACAAGTGGTCAGAAAATAACATTTTCTATAAATAATTGAATCAATTTTAAATATATAACTTAGAGATTTTAAGCTACAAGTGTTAAAGTTTATAACTTTAAACCCATAACACTTTCGACTCAATTATGAATGTTTTTAAATTGATCCTTAGTTTCATTCGCCAAACAAATTACTCGGAGGAATGTTTTACATAATAATCACGTTCACTGCAATCGCAGCATTTTATGATAAAAGGTACTGAACTGAATCTGGTACTGAAATTTTTTAATCCACTAATATTTTAGTTTTATTGATACTAATTTTCTATTATTTCAAAATTTTAGGCCTTTTGCAGCATTTTTGGAATCCATACGATGTATATCTTATTATCCTTTAGAGCTTTTCGTATTTCCGTGGAATAAATATTCTGGAGATATAAACTATTATATCAAGACTTTCTTCATTATTCCTAATGATATATCCTTATCATCGAAAGTGTTCGCTATATTTCGTTGGTATCATACGATCGCTGCTATCATTTGGCTTTTGATCTCAATATTAAACACGAGAGAGAACACAAAACTTTATGATTTAAATAATAATAGATCTAAACAAGAGATAATCTCATTAACCATTAATAATAAGACAGAATCGAGTTTTAAGTTTGCAATTTTATTAGAAAACTTAATTTTGATATCAATGTTAGTTTTACTCATACTTTTGCTTCTCATGTGCTGTTGGTTTGAATATTTTAATCCAGATATGATGTAAATTCTTAAATTTTTTTCTATTTCATTTATCATAAGCTATTCTTAATTTTTAGTTAAGAATTACAGTAAATTTCACAATAACTTAAACTAACCCAAAATTCTTAAAGATTTAAATTTAATTGAAACTCATGTGAAGAAGTGGTTCAGAAATCGCTATGAATTGGTTATCAGTTAAGGTAAACGTAAACTTAAAGATATACTGTACCAGTAGAATAATTGAGAATAATTAACTCATTGAAGAAATACAGTAGGAAGGGAGGCTCTATAATTAGAATTAATCTCAATTAAAAAAATAATATATATTGCACTTAAATGAATTCCAGATTAACTAACTTTCTCCCCATTTGAGACCTTAAGCTCATCTGAAAATGAGATAGAGATTTAGTGAATATTTTATTTTTATGACAAAAATATATCAACTTCAATGAATATAAAAATTTAGGCTAATGGGCGTGGCTTATGTCAAGTTTTTCATTTTTAAATATTTATTATTGATTACAATATTCTGAATATCTCTTGGCGGGTGTGATCAATTACCGCAAGTGATACCTTGATGGAATCAGCTAATCATACTGAGTAAATTGATACCATACTTGACCAGATCCCCGCCGGGAGTTAGTCAGCCGTGGTCAGGTTCGGGTCAGATCTGGCCATGTGTGGTATCAATTTACTCAGTATGATTAGCTGATTCTATCAAGGTAAATTCAAGAGACATTCAGAATAATGTAGTCAAAAATAAATATTTAAAAATAAAAAATTTGACATAAGCCACGCCCATTAGCCTAAATTTTAATATTCATTAAAGTTGACATATTTTTGTCATAAAAATAAAATATTCACAAAATCTCTATCTCATTTTGAGATGAGCTTATTCCCTTCTTAGTTTAGTATTTGAAGCAGTTCTTTGAAGACCTATCTTATACTTAGCACATTCTGTCTCATACTAAGCATTAATTATTAAAAAATTGAATGTCATAATTGAAAATAGAGTTGAATGAATGTTATTATTTATAAAGTTCGTACGAAGTTTTTCTTTTCGTATGAACAAAGTTATGAAATTTTCTGTTTTATAAAAATTCGTAAGTTTTTGGTAAAAGTTGCGAATAAGAAAGATTTACGATTCGTGCGTCACAGTTACGAATGTTCGTACGCAAAACCTGTTTTATAAAACGTTTCGTAAGATATAATATTTACGATAAGTGTTTACTTGTCGTAACTTAATATAAATTATTACAGTAAAAGCTCGATATAACGAACCCTCAACGGGTAAAAATTTTTGTCCGTTAAATCGAGCGGTTCGTTATATCGAGCTTTTACTGTATAAAGTGTAAATTTTTGTGCCTGTTATTACTTATACATACTTAAACAATTGTTTTAATGTTCCTTTATAGTTTTGCACAATTTTGAGGCTGTACTCATTCACTTGTAAACTATAATTATAATTTTTGTAATTTTTTAGCTCCAGTTAATCACTGAAGAGCTTTATTTATCATATTCTTCATGTAATAAATGTCTAAATATGCTAAATATTTAACTTCTCAAATGCCTCGCATATGACTTACCTCTTTTTTCTTATTTTGAATGCAACCCACCCCTCATTCTTAAACAAAATCATAAAAAGTATTGAAAAAACAAATGATTTTGGTTCAGAACTTCAAATGCTATTCAACTTATAGATAGACTAAAATAGAAATATTATTGCATTAGAAGTTAATATATTTATTTGTTTAAAACTAAAATTGTATTAACAACGGTCAGTCTCTTTATTCTTGTAATTATTTAAAATCTTTATAAAAATTCAGCACTGAATGAGCATAAATACAAGTACAGTCAATCCCGTTTATAGTGAACACTTGTATAGTGAATACACGCTTATAGTAAACGGTTTTTGCGGGTTCACTATAAACGGGAAATACTGTATTATTGCATTAGAAGTTAAAACTTAAATGGCTTTTAATATTAGGAATACGGGCTTAAAAATTAAAAATGTAAAACTCATTATCTAAAGCTTAAAATACTGTATATAATAAAATAACACAATTTAAAAATTAAAAAGTTACCTAACAACGGGACCCACTCGTAAATTATATGTTAATATTCTCTGAAAGTATTCTATTAAAGTGAATTATCGCCCGAAATGAAGTGGTCAGCACAGGTTATAATTAAACTCCCATAGAGTAAAGTGATGTCACAGTCACACTGTTTTATTATAAATGGGATAAACTGTAGACAATAATTATTTTTTTAATTAATTAATTGAAGTCATTTCTGGATTTAAATCATTTAAAACTTTACTAAAGTTCACAATAAATTAAAATCTGAAGAGTGCTCTGTTTTTGGGCTTACTTTCGGTTTTCTTTAGTTTGTCGTTTGCTTCGAATATTTCATCAGCCAATCGATGATTGCATTCAATAAATTCTAACCATTCATTTCTCGATTTGTTTCTAATTTCATTCATATTCTCGACAATTACTTCGATTGCATTGGACTTCAATTTTTGTGCACTATATTTATCAGCAATGAGTAAAGTTTGGATCACATTTTCGATTGTAATCTCAAAGCCAATAAAACTTTCACAGATATGTTTCAAATCCATGACATTATACATATCTGAAAGTTGTAGCAACTCTTTAGCCATTGTTTTCATTTAATTTAATTTTTCCGAATATAGAAATTTGAGAAATCCCTCAAAAACATTGCTGTCTTTAATATATTCTTGACTTTTGTTCTTCTCCTTAAACAAAAACATTCTTCTTCTCTTCATAACATTAATTTAAATGCTGATGAATGTGAAGCCAATACCGCTTTACTCAAGAAAAACTTTTTTGTCGACAATAATCTTGAAATCACTAAAATCTTTATTATTCAGAACTTTTTCAAAATTAAAGTCCTTATAATTGTCTGAATGGTTGACTTGAATATCGAAACAAAGGGTTAACTTATTATTTGGCAATAATTCACTTCTTTTTCTTATGATTTGATCTCTTTTGAAACAATGCCCACCCCAGCTATTGAAACCGCTAATCTTTAAAGATAACTGTCATTCAAGTGTACTAAGTCTTTAAAGATGTGCGAAGACTTATTTATTTCTTCATTTTTATCATTTTTTATACAACAGCTATAATTTCCACTAACTTTTGATTCTTGATTATGAATCAAAACCAAGAAAACAGACAAATAATTCATATTATTGGGAATTAATTTTATCTTCCATTCATTCAAACCGGTACTGAATTTTTTACTATAAATTTTGTTTTCCAATTCTGAAAAGTTATTTATAACGAAAATAACTTTTGATTTGGTGTTAAATTCTTTGGGACCAATCGAAGAAACAATTCCGATATTAATTGAATTATTGAGTTCTTTCATTGTGTTATTGGGATAAAAAGTTTTAATTAAAATATTCATAAATTTTCAATGAATAAAGTGATTCCGCAATAATGTAATAAAAATTTTTACACCAAATACTATTCAATTCTTACTTTAGAAATATTTTTAAAACGATACAAATGTACTGTAAAGGCTGTGACAGTGCTTTTATTACTACAAATGTAAAATAATTTTCATCTGAAATTTATAATTGATATAAAAAGATCTGCAATAAAGCGAAACAATTTTCCATCAGGAATGAGACCAAAAGGTATTGAACACAAAGAAGTGTTTTATCTTAAAATCGGAGGAATAGTTTACGCAAAGAGGAAGAGACTGCCCTTATCTCGATTATCCACTTGTGCTCAAAGATTTACCGAAACTGAGAACTTTGGCAGTTATTTGTTTTATTGAGACAATGACCGAAAGCTAAGAGCTATTACTTGTTGTGGTAGAAAGTTATTGCCAAATAACAAGTTAATCAATAAATCTGGAGTTTGGAATTCTGTAACTCCAAGATATGCAGAAAATAGTTATAGGGTTCATATGATTATAGTCGGTGTGCTTTTGGATTCTTCAATTCTAGATTATAGGCAATGGACTCGATTCGATCAACAGGATTTGAATCACGAACGGGATTTGTATCACGAACGGCGCTTTCGCAGGGGATCGTGAGTTTACACAGGGTTTCGAGTCAACCATTTTAATAAACAATGATTGCGTTGGCGTTTATGTGACAAAAAATACATCATTATTAATGATCGACGAAACGAGTCATTATTTGTATAACGATCTGATTAGAGATTATAACTATACCCTCTTTCAAGAAGGAGCTCTTGTTATCATCCAAAGAAAATTATATTTCAAATTCTTTACAGCTGAGGAAATGTTTGATTACAAATAGCATTTAATGCCTGAAACTCAAAACTGGGATCAACTCATGAATGAGAATATAATAATATTCTTGAAATCAGCTCCAAATCATGCCTTTTGGATACTGAAAGCCGTATCTGAGTTTCGAAATTCCAACCGGTGGTCAGTTTGAAGCACTCTTTGATTGGGTGACAGGTATTGAAGAGGTGAAGAGAAGACAAGCGCTCAATCCATGGGATGAATATATATGTCCAGTGGATTATGAAAACAGTTTCGAAGATATCGATAGGGATTTGGTTGAAGCCTATCCGACAATAGACGAAATTAATAATGAATGAAAATCTTTAGATAGTTTATTGAGTTTGTTATCGGTTTAAATTATTTTCTATCAAATAAATCATATTCTCATTTCTTAATGCTTTCTCTCAAAGGTTTTCATATAATGTGACGAGTTTTCAAATTTTGTGGTTTATATTAAAAGATATTTTTTGAAGCCTTTCTAAATTAAATTTTTATTTATATTTATTTATCAATTTATAAATTAAAATAAATTATTTGGAGATCGGCTTATTCGAGTTGATCTACATTAGGATCTTCGTCCGCATTGAATAAAGTTCTGCATAAACTTTACAAAAGAGCATCGAATAGCATAAGCGCGTATTCAAACACAAGTTAATAACATTTGAGCAAAAATTTGTTTTTAAGAGTTGACGAAACTTTCTAATACCTACACATCTCTGTATTTATAGAAATCTAAACACTTTGAGATAAAATTAAAAATTAATTTTTAGCTTTAATTTCATGTATAATTTGTAAATATATGTTAACTGACAAAAAAGCTATAGAAATGGTAACTAATCTGAACACCCTTTACGATGACTGTCATAACATAAGTTAGAGTTTCTATATTTTTGTAAAATAGAGAATTTAATTTAATGATTAAGTTAATTAATAATTCAATTGAACGTTTGTGTATATGTTTTTAATCATATTATTAGTAATAGAAAAGTGACAAACACTTGAAAACGTTTAACTGATTCATAACTTTGAGAACTTTCTACAAAATGTGAATTAAATAATGATTGAAAGCGATAAAGACTGAACTTGAGAAACAAGTAAAAAGCTGTGAAAACCCAAATGAAATGATTTATTTATTTATAAAAAATATGTTTAGTTAGAACTCGAGGAACAGCTTTCGTTCAATGAATCAAATGATGAAATGTTAGACGATTTGAACATTTCTGTCAAAAACTTGGACTATTATTTCGCGACCACTAAAACAACTCGATATATGTGGCCATCAGTGTGTTAGTCATAATAGCAGTCATCGGTGAAGCGATTGGAGCCTTAGTTTGCATAAAAAATAAAGACAACGACAAGAAAAAGAAAGGAAAAGTGGTTTCAGTTACATCTTTAGCTTCTGTGGAGAGCATAGCCAGTGATACGGGAAGAGGGAGTCAGTGGTAAAAAGAGTGCACCGAAGAGATAACTGCAACTTCTCATATATTTTCAATTACATGCATATACAGTATATTTAATTCTATTATTATTTGTAAACTTATTTTAAGAGTAGATAAAAAATGTTAATAAAAACAAAAATATCGAATTTTAGAAAGAAATGATTTTTTGTAACCAAAATGAATTTTAAAAACAATGTATTTTTAAAAAATTTTATTACGAAATAATTTCAATGAGAAAATCATAGGACCTGTGATTGAGAAATGGGTGACACAAGAGTTTAGTGAGAGATTTGAAGCTCACAATCGAATTAACTTAGTTTCACAAAAATTCATTTTTACAGTAATTAATATTTTGAATATAATACGTGCGCAATGTTTAGATAGTTTTGTGAATTAGGAATTATTAATAGTGACCGAAAATATTATTTAAAAATAAACAAAAGATAAGGGAAAACATTAATCAATTGAGAGAAACGATAAAATGATAATATAACTAATGTTTTGGGTATTGTTTTTTGTAGTCTTTCTCTTTTTTTAATTTTTGATATAAATGAGGACATAATCTTCCACTTGAAGTCGAAAGTCTTAAAATTATCTGTTTTTGTAGTAATTATTAATAGTTTTAAAAACTTATTCTCCTTCGGCTTCGATGTCTTCCTCGTCTTCTTCTCCGGCGGCATCGCCATCATCGCCATCATCGCCTTCATAGAGCTCTTCGTCGTCGACATCTTCCTCATCATCAGCTCCCTCATCGTCTTCCTCCTCGACCACAACAACTGATTCATCATTTTCGTCTTCATCAGAATCTTCTTCTCCGTCGTCTCCATCGAGTCCTCCATTTTCGACTTCAATGTCTGGAACGAGAAAGTATTGCAGCGGATTCGGCCACATATCGTCTTTAATGACTTCTGCGATATCGTCAGCAGAGGCGTCGCCGTGATCTGTGAACCAAGTGAAGAATGTGCGCGGGAAGTCCAGCGGACGCTTTCGGGAATTCTTTGCATTTGTATCGTTTTCACTCTTATTATAGTCGCGCTGTTGTTCCTGCAGACGTTTCGACAGATCTGAACCATCTCTCCATTTTATTTGCGTTGACTTTGACGCCGGATCTCCTATTGTTCATAGAAATTGAATATCTTTTATCTCAAACTCAACTCAAGTTAATTATTTGATAAACTGTTAGCTCTTCTCATCAAATAAAGCATTATATATACCGATAGTCATTATATACAAGAATCTTAACTTTAAATAACAGTAAGAAATAGTGCAAAAGATAGCAATAGAATGAGTGAAAAGAGTGGAGAATATGATAATAGCCACAGATGTGATACCTCCGGCTCCTAAATGGAATTCCTTCTCCAAGAGATCATTTTCAAAGTACGGGTTTTCATCGAAATAGAATTTGATTCTATAGCCAGACTTTATGTCCTCAAACTCTTCTACTTCAAGCTTTGATAGAAAATGCAGACATTCCTCTTCGTCCTCATCAAGAATTGCAGATATTTGCGGATGATTTACAAACTGTCAATCAATTCATTATTAGTTATATTTCATTAATACTTAAATTTATTTATTATTTGTTTTCAATTCATTTCATTGTTTTTAGATTTGCTTTAATTTTATTTTTCATTTTGTTCTCAATCATAAAATGTCTTTCTTTTGAAATCAAGTAATGACTAAAGTAATGGCAAATAATGGCTAATAAAGGCTCTCATATAACAAAAGTTCAAACCCTTTATAATATACAAAACCGGTATATAATTGAAAATAAATGAAAATCACTTAAAAATTGATCTAAAAACTGAAAACAATATAATAAAAAAATAAAATAAACAAAAACTAACTCAACATTAACTGCAATTATCTAACAATCAAATGAATTGATAAATGGGTTCAACTGTAACAAAGGCTTCTTTAGAGCGCATTTGTATCGAATTGAAAACCAAAACCAATTGATTAAAAGGCAAACAAAACAAAAGAACAGAAACAAAAACCTCAGAAAAGCAAAAACAAATGAAATAAAAGACAACAAAAATGCAAAACAAAGAACAGATCGGAAACAAACAGCGAAGACAGTGAGCACTCACAGCCGTCACCCAAAAGTTGGGTATTTTAGCGATTAATTCATTCCTCTTCTCGAAGAAAGGTTTCCTCAATTTGTTGTACTTCTGTTCGACTTTAAGTATTTCCTCCGAAGCCTTTTCGTTGAGGGAATCGATTTCGTTCTGTGTGGCATCGATTTCTTCCAACGTCTTTTGGGTTTCGGGGTCGTAATCACGTGACTCGTCCTCAACATTCTCCGCATTATTATTATCCCTTAACTTATCATCATTTACCTCTTCGTCGGCTTTCTTTATCTTCTTCGATGGCGTCGGACCTGATTGTGATGTTGTCGTCGATGACATTATTGACGATTATTTGTCGGCTTTTAATACTTTTGTTTGTTTTTGTTTTCTTTAAATACGAAAAAACGGATTTCTTTTCTCTTTCTTTACTATAATATCAAAAAATAATCAATTATTTGAATCAATTGACTGACAAATGAATTAAATTGAATTAAATATACGATTATTAACAGCAATAATAATAATAATAAACGTATTAATACTTAAAATAGAGAGAATCGATACCACGCCGGCTATTAAGACAATAGACAACACTATAGACTCAAATGCAGTGCTTTTTTCAATTGCTATATAATATACGGCATAAGCGCTTAAAACACAGTTTTGCTCCTCTTCTCGATAGAAAACACTCAGATATATATGAAATGGCCGTTCGTTTTAGTAGAGGTCGGCGCAGACTTTTATCCGCTTACTATTAATGGGTTGATATTTATTTTCCGACGTTTTAATCCCATATCTATTCAAAGTCTGTGAACCAAAGGTGTGGCAAATATTTTGCTATTTATTACATTATTTTTAAAAAAGATTTTATTTCATTTGTTTAATATTTTGATTGTATTTTATTTGAATAAAATTTTTTATTAATAATAATTAAATTTATACAAATCTGTCTCTCGGTCATTAATTTTATCCTTTCTTTACTTATTTTTTGTTTTAATTTTAATCTCAATTTTTTCGGTAAGAGCTCTACTTTTCTTAGTCTTAAAATTTTTTAAACATTGCACTAATTTTTTGAATCAAATTAAAGATTTTAAAAGTATTTTATTTAACATAAAAATATGTGAATTTTTTACAAACTTTTGA
The DNA here is from genome assembly GCA_034699485.1 of Nanhermannia elegantula. NCBI lineage: Eukaryota > Metazoa > Arthropoda > Arachnida > Sarcoptiformes > Nanhermanniidae > Nanhermannia > Nanhermannia elegantula. Next base: position 1,087 of record JAQGCH010000557.1, on the reverse strand, counting down.
TATACAACTTAATTATAATTATTTCCTTAAATTGCTTAATAGACTAATTGACTTGTGTTGAGTCATAATAAGTCAGTTAAATCAGAATTAATATTGAGACGTACTTTATGTACAAAGAGACTAATGTTCTGAAGTAACCTTGAAATGAATGGGCGGAGGCTTTGAGAGAGTGAGAGGAAATACAGTCTATCACTCAGTATCGATGGTTTAGCCCATAAGTCACGTAGCATTGCATTTAATTGTTAGGTAACTCTTTAGTTCTTAATCAAAACTTTCTTATAATTGGATTCCAAATAAATAACAGCATATGAGCCAAACTTTATTAAAACAATTAAATTAATACATAAATGGATACAAATAAGAAAATAATCTAAATTTTACGTATTGTTAACTAAGTTAGCGTTAGTAATGATAGCCCAGGTTTTGTCCCTAACCCCAAAACCCAATATTTTCTAACATTTAAGTCACAAAGTTATCACTTGTTAGGTTAGCTTTAAACCAGACAATTGGGAATAGGGTTACAAACTCTCACTTAAGTTAATCTGACTTTCAAACTGATAATTATTGTTAGAATGAGTGTTAGCTATGATAGGGTTCGAAAAACTTTAACAAACTTTTTCCCTATACGGGAAGTGTTTCAGGACATAAATGGCATCAGAATTAATCTTTTTATTGGTTTCAATCTATCAATACTTTGCAGAGTTTTGTTTTGTTTACTCTCAACAGTCTTAAGAACCAATGCCTTAAATCAAATATAAATAAAAGTTCAATCGAAACAATTGTTGTATTAATCAATACATTAATCCCTTAAACAAATGTTTGACAACTTATTTGTGATTTTTATATTTTAAAGATTTCAAGTTTTTGTATTCAATTATTTAATAGAAGGAAATAAAAACTGACTTTCATTTGAATTTTAAGCTCTCTTTAGTTTATATCTCGAAAAAAAAGTTTTTTCATTTATTATTTTTATCAAAAGTAAACCGTATTTAATAGTTGTTTACGATTTTTGCATAAAAATGAAATGAATACCATTTCTATATGGAAGAGAATTCAGCAACCAATGAAAAATTGCTATACAATAAAG
>JAQGCH010000556.1:0-21903 GCA_034699485.1 Nanhermannia elegantula | reverse complement strand
TAAAACTAGTTTTGAAAGTTCAGATTTTTCAAGTTTCTATTCATGTTTAATTCTAATTACTTTTCATTACTCTAAAAGTATTGATTCTCAAACACAAGAATTGCTTAAATACTCATTTGACAACTTTTTAATAATAAAAACATCATTCGTTTATATGACTAACCCGTAAGTTCTTTCTCCAGAACGAATTATATCTGAGCGCCTCTATTAGACATACTATTAATGAAAAGTTCATTTTTAATTCAGGTTTTTTCAACTCATTAATTGATATTTGATCGCAAAATTACTTATTAATGTCCTATTAATTCATAATTCTATTGTTCAATAAATTTTATATTTTACCTTTCAATGTTTGTTTATTAAAGAGAAAATGTCATTCTATCAAAAGTGCGACTCATATACATTTTTCCTCTAACGTTGTGAAATACCCAACATATTGAGGTTAACATATTTTTACAGGTCAAGAGCTGATTAGGTAATTATTTATATAAGAGTAAGCATATTGAAAATCATATCTATTATCATACAAATTGTCAGTAGAATAACAACAAAATTTTAATACTAATATGTGAATAAATTCCGACAAACTTGAAATTATATCTCAAAAATAAGACTAATAAATGAATTCTACAGGCATTTTGAATAAAACAAGAGAATATTTTAAATTTTAATCGAGAGCTTTTTTAAAAAAACATCGAATTGGATTCAAACAACTTTAATAAAAAAGTTTTTTAAATTTGTTTCACAAAGTTTTTATTAAGATATTATTTTTAAAATCATATCATAAAAGTCTTTTTATGTTTCGAATGTTCATGTTATGTAAAAATGCTTTTATGCTTATTTTGAGCGAAATTGAATTCATGTCAAATTAAAACAAAAATATCATTGAATGCATTTCTTATTTTAAAAATAAGAACTGATTGAAGAATTTTTATTAACATAATTTTCAGATACTGAAAGTATATAACAAGTAAATGAAAATAATGAGAATTCTTATACCATTTCAATGTGTAGATGCAAAATTGCCCTTATTTTATAATTTCTTACCTTTACATTTCATTAATCGGAATTCTATCAAAAAAAATTCTCTATTTTTCAAAAAATTTTCTAGTTTTAAAACTCACTTCAATACTCACAAACCTTCAAATTAGTTAAATTATATTTTAGTCTAAAGTCTATTACAACCTTCAGTAAAGATTCAAAGATATTACTTTAGTTTAATTCATTTTATTGGATATTTTTAGTAACTCTTTCTTTTTTATAACTCTTAAGTATAAACAGAATTATCTTTTAATTGAATTGATAGTAAAAAATTGTTAATTAATATTACAATTTAAAGTGACTCTAAAATTATATAAAATTGATAACATTTACCACATTTAATACATTATAGATTTACACAAAACTTGCCATAATTTAATTGAAAAAATGAAATAATAAAAATACTGAAGTGTCGCCTATTTGTTAAATTTGATTTATATTTTATAATTTTGATTAATGGCAAGAAGAGCCGCACGCATTATTGCAACAAATCTTTCCATTGCAGTCAGAGTCCTGTTCACATTTTCTTGAAATCATACCGCACGGAATGCCTGTTACTACAGGCGGACAACTATTCTTAGAACTTACGGCAGTAATAGAAGGAATATCTTCGACATTCACTATATTGAAATCTTCAGAAACTTTCAAAAAAAGAATATAAATCAAATTGACATTCATTTAATTAATAATCACATTTCACAAAACATAAAGAAATGATTGATTAGACATGTTTCTAATCATAGATAAGTCCATATTAATCAAGGTTTCATTTGTTGAATATAAAGGGTTTGTCTAATCTCAAGTGAGATTCCGCTTTTAATTATTTCTTCTTTACAAGTATAAGGATTTTATTAATCATTTTAATTGAAAAATGTTTTTAAGATGAGATTTCTTCAATTAATAGACAAACCTAATTATTGTCTTATATGGCAAAAGTGCAAAAATTCTCACAATTAATCTTTAGTTATATAAATAAATTTTCAATTTGTTTTTTATATGAATAGTTACACAATATTTTATAAAAAAATCAAATCTATTAGACGTGAAATAATAATATCATTGTCGTTGTATGAGAACAGTGATTCTCAAATATATAGGTTTCTATTATTTGAGAGCGTATTTGCTAAATAAATGCCATAAGATTTCGGTTTTTGCAAAAATTGCAATTTCTATATTTATTTTAAAATTCATATTTAGTAATCTCATTGCGGGAAAGAATTAAAAAAACACCCCATTTAATAGGTAATACATAATCGCAATATAAATGAACTTATTAAACATGATTTTATAAAATAATGCATAAACAGTAAATTGAGTGGTTTAACATTTAAGAATGGTGTGTAAGTTACTGTTCTACTGTTCTACTGTTAGCAATGATTAACTAAAAACAAATTCTTCAAATCCCAAATGATTATCAAATAATGGTTTTAACTTATTATTTTATCATATTATTAAAGGCTCAAAAAGTGCGATTTCTCTTCCTATTAACTTATTATCGGACACATTATTGTCAGCTATTCCACTGTATCTCTAATGTTTCAGTGAAGGATATATACAGTAGTAATAGTGTATTTATCACACAATGGCATAAATCTAATAACCTATAGATATGAAAACTTTACAAAACTTCACAAAATAGGACAAACTCTTTTTCATAAAAGTTTAGATAAAGATATCGATTAATTTAATTTCCTTCTCTGTTAATTCAGGAGTTTATCCATAAGTAAGACTCATAAATGGATTCAATCCTTTTTAAATAAACCAAATATATCATAAACTTAATTCAAAAATTTACTAAAAACTGTAAGGAATAAAAAATTATAAACTAATTAACAGATTGTATACTAACGGATGTCATGTTTTGGATCAAATTGTTCTGCGGTTAAACATGTTGTTCCGCATTCATGAGTACAACAAATTTCATTAGTTTGGCATTGCTTCGAAGCAGTGCATTGAAGGGACAAACGTTTGCAAACCAATGACAAATTCAAAGGCCAGCATTCATTTAACTGTTCGCCTGAAATAAAAGATAAAAAGCTAAATTAAATTTATTTACCAATTAATTGCTGTCTAATGTGAGAAAAATTTATAAATACCTATTGTTTTAGCTGTAAAAATAGACAACAAGCACAATATGATACAAGCTTTCATATTCTCACTTGAAGTGCTGGCTCAATATTCGTGAAATAAGAGTTATGATTGTGAACAATAGGAATTAATTATCAATTCTTTATACTGTGTGTCGAACATTTAGGGTAAACAACATGTGCCTATGATTCACACAAAAAGTTGCTTATACTAGAAGTTGTTAGAGATTTACGTAATTGTTTAGATTAAAATGTTTTTGATCTCTTTAAATTGTTTTCAAAATTCTATGAAATTTTCACTTCTGTGCCTCACAACAGAACATATACTCGAGTATGTCATAAGGATATCATACCTGAACATATCTCTTAAGGAGTTAGGATAGGGTTTTGTAATTTCTAAATTTAAAAATTTAAAACTTTACCTAAATAGTTATCAATACCAGTGATATCTTGTTATGAGGATATCTTCAAAGTATTATATAATTATAATATGGTTATCAATAAAAAAACATAAATCTGCTGATGAGGTGACAGAAGTCAACTAATGAATTCTAAGAACAATTAATATATAAACTAATTTTGGATAATATTGATTTACTCATAATTGTATTATATATTTTATATGATTTAAGAAAAATAATTAATATTTATTAAATTGTTTTACTTGGATATCTTCAGAGTTCAATATCCAACCTCTATGACCTCATGGACCCATTAATTATATACTTTCATATGGTAACATTATCCTTTCCATATATTCCTTATCTATTTAATATTTAGTGTAAATTTTCATTAAATTTATTAAATTGAGTAATTTTAGTAAAAAGTGCTGTTGTTTCAGTTCCAACTTTTAATTTGAGTTTGAGTTTCAGTTTTGGAATAATTTCTATTTCAGTTTCAGTTCCGAAAATCAGTTTCAGTTTCAGTTTTTGGAACTAAAATCAACACTAGTAAAAAGTCCTTATCAATAGAAAATTCAAGAGAAGTTATAACTTTTCGGAAGCCTTACTATTTTTAATATTAATTTTAAGTATTTATTGTCAGGAAAAGTATATCAATCTTTTATAGAATAAATTAATTAAATTCTTATAAAAATGCGTTCTGTGATATATTTTTGAAATGAAGAACTGCTAAACTTAATAATTAATGACTAATATACTGTTTTAATGAAGTACTGATCAACTTTAAAACTTTAACATATTTATAGAATTCCCATAAGAATTGATTTGTAGCATTAGTTTTGCATATATTTGAATATTCTTATTATAAAAAGAATCTTTATTGAATACGAGACTCAACTCATAATTTATTTAAAAATGAGAAAACCTGTGAAGGCTCTCAACATTAATTATTAAGTTATTTCAATCTTCTCTGTGATCACACCCTTAACTGTAAGCTTCATTTATTAAAATAACGTTTTGATGGCTAGCAATGCATGTGTTGTGTAACTTAGGATTTCACAAATACAGAATAAATTACTCTTCGTCTATATTCCGTGGCAGAGATGGCCAACTTTGTCAAAATAGGGCAATTTTTGTTGAAAATTAAAGGGTACCGGTTTTGGTGATTGTTCGATATTAAATAATTGTACGTTAAAACAAATATTGGGAAATCTCTTCCTCTCCATAACATATTACCCATCGTTCAAAAAACACTCATTCATTTTGTTTAAAGAAATAATTGATTAATTGCATGTTATTTTATCAAATGCTAGAATATTAAAAATTATAGATTATTGAGTTTGTATGCAATTCAGAATTTCTAGAAAATTAGTTTAAAATTTCAAAGGTATATAACTCTTCGCAATATTCTATAATTTCTCAAACAATTACTTTTAACTTAATTTAAGGAATTAATTGAAAAAAGTGTATAAGAGAGCAATAGTGTATAATTTGGTACACCTCTGAACAAATCAAATTCATTGAAACGCTATATTTTGCATAATTGATATTTATTGGCAGAATTCCTCTGAGAAATCAACGCATTGTATTCTATCAAGAATTTAAGTTAAGGCAAAAGTACTCCAATAAAGTTTTTTTCTCAATAACTCTATAATTATAATGAACTAAAATTTTATTTTTACTTAAAATTTATATCATATAATCATAAGAATAATTATAAGTTAGATTTATTTTGACTAATTATTATTTGAAAGCTTCTATGAATACAACTTTATCAGATTTTAGATTTTGCGCACTCTATGTTATACGATTCAGACTGAAGTAATACCTAAATTGATTACGACTAAGGATGAGCGTTAGCGAGCTCGAGCTCAACTCACTGCTCAAGTCATAACTGATGAAAATGATCTAAACCAGAATTTTTGATAATTGAAACTTTTGAAGTTAAAATAAAATGCTTGTGTAGAGAATTAACAAATTAAATTTGATTTCACTGACTTCCAAGAATATAAATTTTGTATAAATTTTGTATGAATTTCATCGGACTATATAGTAAAACAATAATTGATGCGATAATTATAACAAATAATTAATAAACCATAGCAAATAAGTTATAAACTATTCATACAAGGATTCTCTGGTTAAATATAACTTACTTACTAAGTACTCAAGTGTAAAAAGAACTTCTCTGTTAAACTTTATCTAACATCCAATTAGTTTTCTGCGTTATTATTAGATAAAATTCAATCTTAAAATCTCTCTAAAACTTTATAAAAATAGACTTAAGAAAAGTATTGAATCTTTTCTGATTATGTAATATATTGTCTACTTTTATCTTTAAACTGCATATTCAACAAAAACAGTAAATATCTATTAAAACACAGTATATATAAAAATAAAACAGATATAATGAAAAAAAGGAGAACAACACTGCTTAAAAAGGCCTTGACTTTAATAGTGAGAACACTAAAAGCAAGACTTATTTTATGCAAAACTCGATTCCTATGCATCACATTTAGCACTTCACGCATTGATTTTTATCATTCAATTCTTGTGTGAAAAGAAAATTCTATCAAAAGAATAGTTTAAGTATTCTTAGAGAACTTGACCCATTTGCTAATAATTATTGTTATTAAATATTATAACATAGAGATAAAGATTTTTAAACAATACAAATATTATGCAATATAATCATCCAATACTACTACTGTTGTTCATATCTTTTCATTATACTGGTAAGTATTTTAAGAGTACTCTTTTAATACTATGTGACTGTTTATTACGAGTTAGTAACTGTTTTTAGGATAAGTCATCTTCTAATTTAATCTATTTTTCACAAGTCATACTATATAAAGGCTTTAAATAAGATTTAAATGCTTTAATGAGGAAATATATGTTATTCATTTATCTAATTGATTATTTGGATTAATTGGCTTTAAATAAGGATATGAAAGTTATTGTGTGATCTTTTGAAGGATTATCATATATTATGAGCCAAGTTTGCATCCCTAAAAAGTTATAAACATCATTTAGGCAATTTATACTAGTTTAAAATCATTTGTAACAACCTTATTTTTAGGTTTTGAGTCTAAAAACTTTACTTTTAGCTTTAACATTAGCCTAAGAAAGAAATCAATTAATTTCAGTCATTGGAGAAATAAATTTTTAACGAATAAAAATTTAAAGTTTAATATAAAATTAATTCTATTCAATACAACAATGAAACTTTTGAGAAAATTGAAATAAAAATTAAAATTAGAAATATTTATTATAGTTATTTAATTTTTAAGTAAATGAATGAACTGATTTATAATATATTAATGTAAATCTTATATTTAAAATTATTACCTTTAGTAAAGTTGAATGTTGAATAACTTTTTTTGACTTAAATAAAATTTCTTTAATAGTTTACGAAATTTTTAATATTTAATAGTTTAGCAAAATTCAATCAAATTTAGGTAATGTTATTTCAAAAAGCAACACAAGAATCCTGAGGCATCTGAAATTGTTCCCAATGGTGAAGAAGGCGGGCAAATTTTTGCTCTCAGTTTTGTTTATGTGATGGTAGTGGGGAGGGGTCGGGTAAATGAGAAATTTCTCATTTCTAACAACATTTCTAGAAATTTTCTCATCTAAATTATTATTTCTATAAATGTTGCAGTAAATCATAAGTTGAACCACAATTTTCAGGATCAGATTAATATTTGGGTCAAAAAATTTAAAAAAACGTTTTCATGAGCCAACTCCCTAATGAGAGGAGATCTCACTGAAGCCCATGTTAAACCAGTGAGATTTTTACAGGGATAACACTTCTAAAATTTTTACAAATTTTAAACGTCAAAAAATAACTTAATTATGAGTAAAATTAAATTATTTAATAGTCTAAGAATTATTATGTGATTTTCATTGTTTCAGAATGTGATGACACGGCTTTTAACCCACGAGAGGGTTGGTTAGTGAGAGGTATGAAAGGATATCGAGTATTGACTGGAATAGATGCCTCTTATGATGAAGCAAAAGATATATGTCAAATACTATTCAGCTATCATTTTAGTCACAGTTATAGTCAATTAAGCTTAGTTTCAATCAATAGTACAGAAGAACAAAGATTAATATATTCATTAATATTGGCCTCAAAGCACTCGCACGATCAGTTCTGGATCGGGGCCCGCGATGATGAAGTGCACGGCTTGAGATGGGTTGATGGTCATGACGTCAAGTGGACTAACTTTGTTCAATATAAAAAACAAGATAGGGGTCAAAGATGTGTAGCGATTGACGCCACGAAGAAAGGAAGAGTTGAGAACCCGGGCAAATGGATTTTCGATCATTGCAACTCACGTAAAGGCATTATTTGTCAGAGGGCTTAAGATATAATTTTATTATTTGTGTATTAATTCATTCAAACCTCAATCTTATTCCGAAAGCCTATGCAGTTATGAGAAAAGCATTACTTCGTCAATACAAAAATGATTTATTTGTCATATTTTCCCTGTTATTTAGTTTATTAGGTATTACGGAAACGATTAGTACGTATGTAATACCTATTTGTCTTTTTGATAGTATCTCAAGTTATATCAGAGAATATATTAATCCAAAAGACTTGAGATTAATGTAATCATGAGTGGGAAGAAATTCATTGTTGAGTATTTACGTCAGATGAGACTTCAAGTACAAGCCTTTAATTAATTGAAATAATGACTGCAAATGAGTTTGAAAAATATTGTCTTTCCATTATTGAAGTAATAGTTATAATTATACAATACTTTTATATATAAACTTTAGTTTAAAGTAAATTCCTGTATTATATTTTATGATTCTGATGTCGGTACGGCTGGGTCGGTACGATTCAGAAAATGTTTAATTTCCTTTAGGCTTAAATTCTAAATATTAGTAATATTCTAATGTGAAATGCATTTTAAAATCTCTGGGCTTCTCATTTAGATTTTATTATCACTAAAAAGTATAAAATATCATAAATTGCTGTTTCTTTGTGAAAACTTATTCTTTTTTGTCACGAATGAAGTTCTGTCATAAATTTTGATAGGATTATGATCTCAAAAATGGTGTCAGTCTCAGAGAGAAATATAAATAAAAGTAAAATTCTATATTCAAATAGAAGCAAATGCACTAAATTTTAAGGCCCGTTTGCAAAATAATATTTATCCTCAGTTTAAGTTTTAAACCCTCTTTAAAACCCGAACTAGTTTTAAACCTTATACACATTTCAAACTAAGTTTAAAGACAAAATGACAAGTTGTAAGTCTAAAACTAACCCTCAGATCAATAGGTTTAATAGTAAACATGTGTGAAAATAAAATTTTATATCAAAATTTTTTCATTAGTTAAAGACTGGTTAAAGAATGTATAATATATATTACTAGTATACTGAAGAATAACTTATCAATTTTTAAGTTCAATATAATGATCAATAGAAACAAATGCAATATATTCTACGGTGTATTAAAATTTTAAATTCAATTTTCTAAACTTACTGTATTTGTGCTGATGTTATAGCATTTTATAGTTTAAAATTGATTATGTTATGAATCTTAAAAATATTAAACAGAGAGAAATATTTTGACAAATAATTTTGATGAATAATTATTATTTATCAGTTACTTATTAATAAAGATTTTATTTTAATAACTTTAATATCAAAGCTTATGATTAGTTAAGTTTTATTGAATTGAATCACATTTGTTTGCATAGGTTTTCTGGTTTTAAATCTGGTCTTTACTAAAATGTGTATAAAATTTGACTTCGCATAGGTTTTAAACTTGAGAATCAGATTAAGAGTTAAACCACTAATAGCGCGAACGGGCCTAAGAAAGTAATGTTTTGTTTTGCGTATAAATAATGACAAATAGAAAATTAATTCATATCATATCATGAGAAGAAAGAAGTATCAAAAGATTTTTTCTTCAATTATCTGAAATAAAGTCAAAGTTTTTCAGTCAAATAATAGCTGTTATGAACTTATTAATGGTTACATGAATTACAATAATCAAAACTAATTGTAGATAAAGTTTAAACAATTTTAAAGATAATTAACTAAAAATAGTAATAATCGAAATAAATATGAAAAACTTTTTACGTAATACTCAAAGTAATTTTTATTCATATATAATATGTAACTGTATTATAAATCTATATATACAATAAATATAAAAAGAAATGTAAATATTTAAAATTTACATAATTAAAAGTCTTGTAACTGTATTTGTCTAACAGTTTCCCTGAAAGGCTGTATAATAAATGAATTGAATTCATCAAAATATGGCAATTCTATTCTCATGGTTTGCAGCCATCGGATTATGTTAGGAAAAGGGGTGAAATCAAATTTAACCGCAACATCCAATAGAGTTATCGTCGGTATTATAGAGATGTCAGCGATTGTCAGATTGTCACCACTCACATAACGGCTATTCGTTAAGAATAACTCGAGACGTGATAAGGAGTTTTTCATCCAATTTAGCTTTATTCGTCTGGTATCACTTGGCTGTTGTTGAAACTGAAATATAATTATTAATATAAATATGAAACTCATTCAGAACAGATTCAGACCTTTATAAACAAAAATTTACTTTTATTAACTTGTTTTACGTGTTATGTTAAGACTTACGTCAAGTCACAAGAAATTACTTAATATATAATTAGAGAGCCTATTGAGAAGACTTACTGGCAGTTATCACTGCAAAATCTCAAACTCTGTAGGGTTACTACAACTCAAGATTTCATATTGAGTCTCAAGTTATTCTTAGTTTTATTTTGAATGAAGTACTAAATTATGTCGTAATATAAATATCGAAATAGTTTTGATCGGACTTCTTATAAGTCGCCTAACACTTGACTTAAGTGTTAATTTAATCTCAATCAATACTAATAACATTGATAGAGGATCGATAGGATCGTATTAAATCAATTGCAATGCAATGATAAATAGTCATTATGAAGAACCAACAATTACATCCTAAACTTACCAACTCATACTCGTACATGTACTCCACTCTATTTTTAAACTCAAGTATGAGAGGATATTCTACAGGTATACAAAAAAACTAATTAAAGCCTACACAAAAATTGTCAGTTTTTCATTCAATAAATTATTATATTTAGGTTCATTGACATTAAATTGATGTCTCACTTTTATACAGTGCATAAGCTATTTAGTGAGCTTTAGTTTAAGTTAGAGCTAATTTATTGGCGTGAGTTTGAGCTTTGAGCTTATATAAAAAAAAATTAAAAATATTTTCTGCTCAAAATTTTTGTTAATAATATTCATCAAAATTTTTATTTTCAAAATAGCTATAGAGATAAAAATTTTAAATAGTTGTTTGAATTTCTTCATTCATTTTATATTCTTTATAAGCATTATTCTTATATATTAAGCATTAAAACAAAGGTTCAAAGCTAAGGAATCGAGTGGAGCTTATTTGGAGTGGACTCGAGACTGAACATGAGCTTGAGCTGAGACAAGAGGATGCAGCTTATGCTATACGCAATTTATTTTTATTCTATAGATTCACATTAACTTATTTGGCAAGAGCACTGCACTCGTACAGTACAAAACATTAAAGATAAATAGAATTAGATCTCCATCGGATTTCATAATTTGATAAATTATTTTGATATGTCTTTTATCACTTTCATAATATTTGAGTTATTATATTAATTTGACATTCTATAAAAGCATATCTTATTGAGCACACAGTTCGTTTCTATTCAATAATGACAGACATTATTTTATTCTACGCTTTATTTTTACAAAACATTCAGCTTTTATTCATTAGTGAATAAAAAATAATTAATGAATAAAAGTGAATGAACTAAAATACTAAGCATTCAATATAATATTTACCACATCTTCATTATCCTATGATTTACATAGCTTTGAAAACTTACTTCTATTATTGAATTTTGATTTTAAAAATCACATTTTTTAACTCATTCCTTAATAGACTTAAATGTGTTTTAATCAAAGAATCAAATTATGTTTTATAACAACTTAAAAGTTTGAAATATAACAAAATTGAGAATTGCCGTCATTCAAAGTTTGTCTTTACAGACAGTACTGATAACTGAATAATTTATATTTTGAACCCAACTCAAAGTTTAATTAATAATCATATTAAACATAATAAGCATTGTTTTAATATGAAGATAACAAGACTGTTATCAGTTAGAAAATAGCTATTTATAGGCAATTTAGTTAGAAACAAAAATCAGACTTAAAAATTGGATAACTCTATGATTAAATTATATAATTATAAATCTTACAATATCTCACAGTATATTCAAAGTGAAGCTCAACCGCTGCCTCACACAATGGATTCAAATCAAAGTATAATAATCTATCGACAATTGCTCTCTTCATTGGACATTTAGGATAAAGTTCGCTATCAGGTCCATATTTATTACACAAATAGGTCATAATAGCCCGGCTTTCCCATAATATAAAGCCATTGTCTACTATAGTAGGTATAGTGTGTTGAGGATTTATCTTGAAGACAAAAATAACAGTTATGTAAATACAGTTTTAATTCTATTGATATAATACCTTCAAAAATTCTGGTTTTCTAGTATCAGTATAAGGCAATACATGAATTTGATTGAGCTCTATATTTAAATGCCTTGCAAGCATTGCTACTGCACGGCATCGAGGAGCTATTGGATTCGTGTAGAAATCAATTACCATTTTTTCTCAATTAATTTCGATTTTAATTCAACTTTTAACAAAAATTATTTATTTTTTAATCAAATATTATTTGCTTACAAACAGATCAATGTAAAGGCTATTTGACTGCTTCTGTTTAAATAAACTTATGTTTTGTAATTGTTGAATAAAACAGATAATTTATAAACTGTTATTTGTGATTAAATTTTCACTATTACAGGAATATTCATTGTACTGCATTTGATTATAATGTCATAGTTATTATCTTTAACGTATTGAATGAAAAGATACAATAATACCCTTGAAGTTAGTGTTGCCAACTCTTCCGTGTGTGATTCCTTGATTTTCATCTTATTTATCAATTTTTTCCGGTATATTCCGGGACACAAATATTACTAAACTCTTAAGCAATGAGGTTTACATTATTTGCCGTATGAATTAATTATTCAACAATCTTTTGGGTTTATTTACTGATTTTAAGATTTTTTTTGTACAATACTAAAACCGAAAGTATTTTTAAAAAGTTTCTTATCCTGAAATAATGGTTTAAATGGTAAAAATGGTTTATAATTATAACTTTTATAAATAATGTTGCACATAGGTTCCTGGCTCGGCTCGAGGAGAATTTAGGAACCTCAGACTCAAACTCAAGGTTTTGAATCAGGGCTGGATGGGTTTTGAGCCTAGGCTAGTAGGCTTAAACTTAGGCTAAGCATATTAAGACTGAAGAACCTGTATTAAAAATTTCAATTCAATACAGTCTAACCCCGTTATAGTGAAACGATCGGGACCGGCCAACACCTTCACTATATCGGGGTTTCACTATAAACGAACACAAATTAAACTGACAAAAAGTAAATTAGATATAGACAACACTTTACAATAAGCGGGTTTTCACTATAACGGGGATGAACTGTATCTAACAAGTAATCTATAAAAGAACAAATAAATCACTTAAATTTTGTCTTTCATTTCAAACAAGTTAGTCATTCATAAACTTGTCTATTAGCTCAGGCTGAGGCGAGGTTAGCCTAAGTTAACCTAGGCTTAAGGCTCTCTAGGCTCAGGCAAGGAGTTTTCGAGTCTATGGACAACATTATTATATGACAATTGAAAGTATGAGTAATTTTTTATGGCATATATTTGATAAGTTATCAATTAATTCTTTAATTAATTCTCCAAAAATTCCATATACTTTATTCCGGGATATTTGTATGTCTAGGAAAGACCCATTCATTCGGACACAGAGGTCAATTCCGGTACTGTCCCGGCTATTCCGGGACGGTTGGCAACGCTACCTCATGTAATATCGGATAATTCTTTTATTGTGATTATGATAACAAAACTGGAATGATCTCAATTTATTAGTTCTTTGATCAATCCGGTGCCATGTTTTAAAACTTTAAGTGTGTTTATGAATGTGTTTTTGAGTATTTATATTAATTTATTAATTTTCCATTAAATTTGATTTAAGTTATATTTTGAGGCTTTAATTCAAACAAAAAGAAAAATTTTAATCTTAGATAAGATAAAGGGACAGTTGCTTAGAATGTTTAAAATAAGAGCTGTGTTTGTAATAAAAGAGAGCACTTAGTTTGTCATAACTTCAAAAGTCATAATCCCTGTTTGATTGTCCAGAAAAAAGCTCCAATTTTCGGAACAATTTAAAACTGAAAGTTTTGCAAAATTTTAAAAATTTTCTGTTCATTTTATTTGAATTCTTCATTTGCTTAGAAAATTAAACATAAAACTTGAAGGGCTTCAAAATGATAAACATGAACTGTGTTTTCAAAAGATTTCAAATTAGCAGAAACTGCACTTTATCTTAATTTAATAATTGGTTAATTTTAATTTTTTTTTACACCAGAGTAATAAAATACTGATTATGACATTTTAATTATGACTTTTGAATTTATGACTTTTGAAATTATGAAGAACCAGGTATAGCCTAATAAAAGACGAGCTCCGGCACACATGTGTTTAAACTGATAAACAGAGTTCCTTTTTAATACATGGGCCGAAGCACGTCTTTTATAGCTCAGACACTCACTTTATACAGAAGTTTTAATATTTTTTTATATAATTTCATATTTTTACGAATTACCAATTTTATTCAGTTTTTAAAAAGGCATAGATTCGCATTTTCTTAAAATAAAATAATTTCCACTTTGGACACACATAACGTACAAAATATGTAGAGATGAGGTTGCATTCAAGAAACATGCGTTCACATCAAATATTGAGGGTTTCAGTGGCACCAGAATTGAAAATGGTTCAAACTGGTTTACATCATCTGAGGTTCACTTATTTAACATCTTCTATTGTATCTCAATATATTCAGAATAAGAAGAGTGTCACTTGTATAGCACCAGACAAAACTTTTTATATGTGTTAAATATATGACTTATTTATCTTTATAAACAATTTATCAAAACAAAACACTTCAACAGACTTATAACATAAATGTAAAAGCTATAAAGTTAATTAGCAGAAAGTTTTTAAAAATTTGTTAGACCTAAGGCTAAATTGTGTTTTTGGTAAAAATTTATTTTATTTTATTATTTATTTGATATTATCTAATGCTATAATTATATCAGAACACACATCATTAATGGTTCAAATACAGTAGACTCTCGTTATAGTGAAGTCGGATATAGTGAATCTCTCGCTATAGTGAACAGTTTTAGACCACTAGTTTGGTTCGCTATACCCGACAATGTTAAAAACTCTGCTGTGATTGAACCCATAGATGGCATTTGTTTCTATTTGATTTTTTAAAATAAACTGTTAAAATGTAATTTTTATTTAAAGTAAAGTATTATGTTTGGAGGGAAAATTATTTTAAAAATATTTTGACGCGAAAACGTATTTCTCAAAAAATTATATTAGAAAAACGACCAGTTTTCACGCTATCATCATTTTTTGGGAAAAATTCAATAAAAATATTTTCGGGTATTTTTTGAAAAATCTTTGGCGGGAAATGTGATATTGGGTAAAAAATGGTCTCAGAAAACAGATGAGATTTCCTAGGCTTTGATTTTCAGGATTTTCGTAAGCTATCCCCACCCCTGGAGAATCGGACCCTTGAAACCCTATTTAAGTTATAAGCACGGGGTCTCGCCTCGTGAAAAATTTCGTTAAATCTCGGCTCGCGAGTCAAATCATTGGATAAGATTATGACACAAGACGTATCCGAAAAAATTTAATGAAAAGAGTTTTTTGTTATAATAAATAAATCAAATAAATAAATTTTTTCAAATTTTAATGAAATGCTTTCTAATTGAAATATTTTGAGTAAAACATTTGCGCTAATGCTAAAAGTTATCAGTTAAAAGATAAGTTTCGCTCTAATTCCCGAGACGAGATGAGATTGTAGTGCATTACACGAGACCGAGACGAAATCGAGATTAATAAAATCAAAAATGTTCATCACTAGTCTGTTTTAAAAATACAAAACAGACTAAAACAACTGATTATTTTCATGTTTAAACGTCACTTCATTTGTTTATTTTATAAATTTATAATAAATCTTATTTAAAAAATTTTTGAGTGACTCCGGATATAGTGAACTCTGGTTATAGTGAACGGATTTCTCTTGCATTTGGTGGTTCACTATAACGAGAGTCTACTGTGAGTACATTTAATTAAATCAATATTTATTAAATTAATCAATTATTTGAATAAGAAATAATGTATGCATTTAAATATCAAAATTTGTTAAAATATAAGATAAATATTTTAGTTATTTTACTATTATACCAGTGTTAAATTTTAGAGTTTAATTTATGTAACTAGAGTTCAATTTTGCATTAAGTCAAAGTACGACAATTTTTGATACACCTGTAGTTTCTGATAAATTATCCCTCAGACAAAACCACTACTTCTGTAAGTGCTTTATATCCGATCGCTATATATAAAAGCGTCAAAAGGAATCAATTTTCCATTAGAGAGCTGTGCTGTATCTCAATTAATGTTTTTCACGTCTAATTCTATAGTTGAGTAACAATTCTGTATTAGTCTTGTCTACTGTGCTTTCAGAGTGTTGCGCAATAATGATGAAAGAATAGAGTACTTTAAGATCAGACATATAAAAGAGTTACTGCTATAAGTATTTCATTTATTCTAATCTGAAATCATCAAAACTCTAATAAATGATTCTTAACTGATCTAAAAACTCATTGAACCAAATTTTGAATCTTATCTATAAACGAATATTTTTCTCAACAAAATTATCCTAAGGATTTATTTCATAATTGTTGACAATACTTTATCCAGAAAATTGCTATTTATGGTGCTTTTATTAAATTCTGAGGCTTAATAAAACACCTGACGTCAAGCGATTTATATTAAATTTGATAACAATTATTCTCAAAGCTTTTTCTAACTTATTTCCAAACAGTTGATAATCATATAATAAAATCTGTCAAATAACCTGTTAGGTCAATATCAAAATTATCCAACATTTTAATTCTCGATTAAAAATCACAGTATATATTAGAAAATTAAATTTTAAGACTGAAAACCAATTTTGAAATTCTTATATAAGTTCCTAACAATAATAACATTGTAAATATTTTCTGAAAAATAAAAGTTTAAAAGATCTTCAACTATTCGACTTTCCCGACAGGTGTTTTCTGTTGCTCCTGCAACTCATAATATATAACTTTTGGTATCACGTCAATAGGGCGCAACAATTTTTATAATTTGAAACTGCGCATTTTTGCGCTCTTTTTGTCATGCGCCCTTTTTGTTTTGCGCCCATATTGATACACCCTTATTGTTTGCGCCCTTATTGATTCGCCCTTTTGACATGTAACCATAACTTTTATGTATTAAACCGTGGGATATAAGAAAATTTGAAATTTAGAAAATACAGTAATTGAAAAGCAATGTTATAGCCAAGCAAGCAGTGCATTTAAATTTTTAAAAATTTTTTTAATTATATTATTGCGGATTTAAGCATACACATGCACAAGACACACATACAAAGACACACATACACAGACACACTGATATCTAATAACTGCCTAATAATGGTATCAATAACATAAGTATATGTTAAATATGTCTATATATATCACTTATTATTATTAATATTTTCATAAATTTATACCTAGTAATGGTATCAATGACATGAAAATATGTTTTTTTAATAATCTAGATATATATAATAATTTTTGGGTTTTTTGAATCTCTTTTTTCATTTAATGCTTATTTTCTGACGCTTTTAAATTGTTTTATTTAAATAAATGAAATATCGATTTAAAATAAATAATTTAGTCTTATGTCTGTTAATTATTTTTATAATAATTTGTTTAAGCAGCACAACTTGTTTAGCCTGTGAAGCCTGCTATTATTGATATTTTGGAAGTCATGTTCCTTTTTGTTGATTTTGATAATTAACTTGTATTAAAGTCTATATTCTGTATACAACTAACATCTGGATAAAGATCAGGTCCATACCACTTGTTAAAAATCTGTGCCTTTTTCAATATAAAATAGGAAGAATAGCACTTAACAGCATTGTTTACTCTGATTTAGCGTTGTTAATAAATTTTCTCCAGAGCATTAAATTCATTAAATTTAATTTAATGAATACAATTCTCCACTATTCAATCCTCAAATATCAAATACCTAAAAATTATTTTCTAATTAATCTAGTATTCAATTAAATTATTAATATTTTTTAATTCTTTCATTTGTTAATCTATTTTATGTAAAAGATTTAATAAATTTTCTCCCAAGACATTGAGTTTAATACAAATTAATATTTATCAACGCTATTCTGCTACTATTGATATATAACTTGCAGTTATACAGAATATACCAGTGCTGTACCTGTACGGTGAATGAAATATATGAGGCTTATATCGATCAAACTCTTTAAAACATGCGCTAATCTAATAATAGTCGAAAAATTCATAGTTTTCAGCTATATTTCTATTATAGCAAAAAAAACTTGAAAATAATCTTATTTTCTACAATAGATTTTTTATATTTAAATATATATCCATTTCTTACATTTATAGCATATTCGTTGAGTGTACTCAAAAAAATTATTTCTCTAAAATATTTTCACAATGCTATCCAAATGAAAGCAAGACCTGTGCCGTACAGTTGTGATTAAATTTTGAGTACTCTTCATAACTATAAAAGAGCTAAATGTTGAGAATTTAAAGATTCTGTAGAATACATGCAATAATGTTTATTCTGAGCTATTTTTGATTCCAATTTTACGACACTGCTGACTAACTCTGATGCAATAGTTCTGAATGGTTCCACATTTTGTTCACCATTACATGCAATATGATGAGGAGATTTGACGCAATCGCCTGATATTATTGCCACTTATTATGCTTAGGCTTCTTCGATTCGTCTCAATAAAAAACTGCTTCTTTAGTTTATTTGTAATATAATTGAGAAGTTAAGCCCAACGGGACTTAGTTTGAGTTATCAGATCAATTAATAATTAATATCGTTGGAAAAAATTGAATGAACTTTGTTTAAAGTTTTAAAGAGCAAAAAGATGTCATGTCTCAACTTTGGTGTCGGCACTAAAACTGATAGCACACTGCATCAGAAGAAATGGAGCATCAGAGCTGACTGGTATCGAGAATTTTTTGCCGAACTATTTGGAACATTTTTTATAGTCGTAAGTAAAGAGGTTTTATTATGTTTTAAAGTAGTTCTTCAGTTAGCTAATGACTCATACTTTTGTGGAATAATCATATCCTATGTAACCATTCATATTGGATATAAATAAAGAGTTTCAACATTGAAATGCTAACTAAAAAAATTATGTCAAAACTTTTATAATAGTGACAACTTTAACAATGATAGAAAGCAATAAAAATTCAAATGTCTTATTAGTGAATAAATGAGGTGATATTCTGTGGTTAAATAAATTATTTAAATGACTACAAGATTTTCTTATTCTTCATCATTAGTACTGTGAGTTTCTGGAGTTTCAAATATGGTTTTAAGTACAGGCTGTACAGTAATTAAAAACTCATGAGGTAGAAATAGGTCCTAAAATTTTACATAAAAAACAATACTTAATATTTGATTTATTCATTTTAATTCATTCATTCATTTTGTAATTTCATTTATTAGACTTTTAAAAATGATAATATACTGTATATCGATAAACAAACTAAAGCTTATTAAATTATATTTTTGCGAAACTTATTTGCTTATCACAAACTACTGAATGAAAGAGTTAGTTCTTCATAACTGCCAGTGCCTGTAGTTACCAGTGCCTAAGGGCAAAATGTTATTTATTTTAAATAATTATCTTCAAACATAAAATATGAAATACCTTAAAAAATTCAATTAAAAGAATAGAATAAAAAGAAGCCAATGGAAAATAATGGAAAAATAGATCCTAAACGACAAAAATGGAAATAATAGTCATTTATGATTAATGATGTTCATAGGCTCAAAACCCAGAGCTTGAGCCTGAGTTTAAATCTTAGAGCCTGTGCTTCTAAATTTTCAACAATTAATTAGATACATAAACATATCAAAAGTGTTTTTTATTGTTATTCAAAAAACAACACGAAATAAGAAACTCAAACATAATGAAGCGAAATATAAAGTTATGGAGAATTTTATATCCAATTTATATTTTATATAAAATTTGTCTACAGGCTCGTTAGGTGAGCCTAATCCTAAGATTCTAATATACTCTTCGAGCCTAGTCTCACCCTAAGCCTATAGACAATATTATTTATAATCAGAGTTCGCCAGACCCCTTCGTGTCAGGGGGGTCTGAAAAATTCTGAAATTCTAGGGGGGGGGGAGGGAACTCATCGTGTTTATAAGACAATATTTTCAAAAAATCGATTTTGTCGCCAAAATATTTTCCGCCATTTTTTTAAATTAATTTTTTTTTATAAAAAAAACATGATAGCGGGAAAACTCAGCGTTTATCTAAGGTAATTTTTTTTAAATATGAGTTATTTGCGCCAAAATTTCGAAATTAAATGTATATTTATTTTATTAAATATAATATTTTCCGTTAAAAAGATATATCATGACTTTAAAAAAATCTACAAAAAAAGTTCAAAATCGACTAATTTTAAGGAAAAAATTTAGGAAAAATCTTGGGGGGGTCCAGTTTTTAAACTTTTCAGGGGGCGTACACCCCCTCTGCCGAATCTGTTTATAATACAGGTATATTTCGATACAGTTTTATTTCGATTGTTAGAATTCATATAACTGAGAAATTAATTAAATGCAAGATAAAAATGGAAAAAGTATATAAGAATCCATTCCTACTTACCATCGTTATGAATTATTTAAATTATAATTTGAATTTAAGTACTTTTAATATTATCGACTATTAATATGGATTAATAGTGTCTTTTGGACTTAACTTATTCAAGATAGAGAGCTTGAATATTCCTTTATGACCACCCTATATACCAGGCCTTGCCAAGCCAGTATCATTCAGGGAAGTTGTTTTCGGAAAATCCTGAAATTGAAGGCGGCGGGGGGGGGGGGAGGTAAAACTCATCAGTTTAATGAGATAATTTAAAAAGATGCTTTTACGCACCACTTTATTTTATTATAAGTAACATTAAATATAAACGGACACTGAATAAGATACAACCGAAGTTTATTAATATAATTTCTTGTTAATTGCAAGTTTATTATAACTTATAAATTTATAATAAAAATAAACAATTATTTTAAACCTGAAAACTAATTAACTTGATGTCTGTCATAATTTATTCTTAATATAAAATACAAGAACTTCTATATAAACGCAAGTTTTTAATTGCATTACTACATAGTAAGCTAGTTTACAGCTAAATTCTTTGATTCAACACAAAAAATATAAAACTCTTATTTATAGAAAAGAAGGTAAATTAAGTTATTTTATTGATCAGCCTTTATCATCTTCAGGCTATTAAAATAAAACAAATCCTATCTTTAGGTGACTTGAATGTTAGTCAAATCAAATCAAAGAGAAAATAATTTAAAAATTTTGAAGGATTTCATTGAGCCAAAGATTTAATAAAATTCTATCGATGATTCATATATATAAAAGTAATTAATAAAAGAGAACTCTAAATACAATATTTCTTATTTGTATGATTATAAAAAGCAAAATTTCTTTCGCCATATTTTGTTATTTTTGTTTCTATTATTATTAATTTGAATTTTAACTAAAAGTTACCATTAATATGAAGCACATCATCAATAACTGATTGCAACACATACTTGACATTAATTACATTGAAAGCAGACTAACTTATATCGCCCAATACAATTAATTAAATACTCCATATGAGCTGTACAGCTACAGGTATTATTATGATTAAAATTGTATTCTGGTACCAGTCTTTTTATGAATCAATAAAAAACTTTTGAAAAAGTTTTAGAAATAATATCTGTTTATTTGTAAGCATTCACAAAGAAATAATCGCATACAGTATACGCGCAAAGGAATAATTAATATACAGTATCATTCTTTATAAAAGATATTGATTTATTAATTGTATGCATAAAATCAATTTAATCAAAATTACGAAAGTATTTTGATCAATGAAATGAGATTCTTTAATTTAATAGAGATTTTGTTTTCGATGTCATAACAAAACTATCAATCATTTGTACACTCGATGACAAAACCTCTGGACCTAGTTTTTAGCTATTCTATGCACCTTACCATTGATCAAATTTGATGAAA
>JAQGCH010000555.1:0-21908 GCA_034699485.1 Nanhermannia elegantula | reverse complement strand
AACTCGATTTGATCATTAATTAATTGATGTATTATTTCAAATAGGACGCGCTATGGCTTCGACTCCGGATCGAAGGATCTGAGTTCGAACCCCAGGCGTGGCTATTTTCTCTGCTATATATTGACCACATATTCAGTGTTTTTTAAACACCCCTATGGCCCTCAGCGTTTGCCCACGCCAACACAGGTTCCACCTGTAAAAATCTCACTGGTTTAACATGGGCTTCGGTGAGATCTCCTCTCATTAGGGAATTGGCTGAAGAAAACGTTTTTTTATAAACGTGTATTATTTAATTTCATCAAAATTTATCTATTTTTCAATTTATACGAACACAGATCTAATTTTATAAGTTTATTGTGAGCTATAATTATTTTCATCAATATTTTGTTTAGGAATAACGATAAATTCAAGTTTATTTTTAGAATTAATTGGATTTTGTTATCAAATAAAATGTAAGTTCCATTACTTGCAAATATTAACTTATTTAGTTTCAGAACATTTGCTTTTAATTTTTTCATATATCACTCATTTCAGTCTATTTTATCGTTTATTAACTTATATTTATTGTATTTGAAATATTATTGATTGAAAAATTTATTTATTCATTATCATTGAGGTCTTCAACCTAAAAGTCGATTTTGCGCTTATCATTGAATACACGGAAGAGTTGTGCTATTCATACCATTCACACTATTATTACATTAAAGGTTTTTCAGGAACACAAATAATTGATAATTTATTGTATTATTTGATAATTAAAAATATGGCAAATTTTAGTGACTTTAAAATAAAATGATTCGATGCGAACACTAAACAAAATGACATTCATTTAATATACTGTAAGTAGAAAAGTATAACAAAAGCTTAAGACGCATAACAAACAAACTTTGAATGAAATATTATTATTTATAAACTTTTCAAAAGAAGTTGTTTCGCACGATTGTCCGGTCATTCACCCAGAGATTGGTTTCTTTTATACATTAATAGAGGCATTTGTTTGATTTTTCATATCTAATGGCTTCTGGTTGTGAAGAAGTGTTGCTCCCCAGTAATGTTCAGCCGGTCCTTTCCCGCAATGATAAAACCACTTCCATTTCTGACTTTTTTCGTCATAATACCAATAAATATTGCCGGTAAGTGCGGCCAAACTTAAAAGAATCGCCGAAGTCAAGAGCGAAAGCCATAAAAAGTTTCGAATCATTGGTGAATATTGGTTAGGAATGACCCAAATCGGAATCAGTAGAAAAGGTGTTATTGTGACTAATAATATAGAATATTCACTTATAGTTTTTATATAGAATTTCTCGCAATCCCTCATAAGTTAGTTTTATGGTTAATGGTTCCAGGTCATATTATCGCGGTAAATTTATCGCAGTCAATTTATCGCCGCGTCAAATTATCGCTGTGTTAATTTATCGCCTATTTAAATATCGTTAAGTTTTAATTTATACATTTTCAAAACAGTTTAGTCTACTCTGCTTAGGTTACAAAGAATATAAGCCCTTCGGACCTCACAGCTATGCCTAATCCTACCGCCCATCATAAGTAGGTAACTTACGATGTATCTAGTTTCCATGTATACCAACCCCTTAAATGGGAATATCAATATTTTATAGCGATATTTTGACAGTTTAATGTAATTTGAAGAGGAGATAATTTGACGCTGCGATAAATTGAAGTGATACCATTGTTAATCAAAATGAATTCTGCAGTCAATTCTAATTTTAATTGATCTAAAAATCTTTATTTTCAACTGAAAATTATTTGTTTAATATTAATAATTAAAGATTGTTATACAGTTATTATATATTTATAAACAGATAGATCGTTACAGTAAAGCAATTTAAATCAGAATATTAGGGAATGAGGTTTAGTTAAGGTTCTCATTCATTCAATTTTTTAGGAAATAAAATTCACCAAAAGAATACATACATTTAAGTTTACTTATGTATATTTTTAAATTTTGTTATTTTTAGTGTTTTTAAGTAATTTGTTCTTCAATGAGCATAAACAGTATTTTATTTTTCTGTTATTACAGCCAAAGCTAGTTTTTATTGTGAAACTAAAATCTCACGATTTATAAAATTTATTTAATGTTTCCTCACTTTCACTCACAAGTCAGTGAACATCAAATGATTTCCAACTTATACATAGATTTAATCCTCACTTCATCTTATTAGTAACTTAAAAATTTTTAAAAATTCATATTTTTTGACCCAAGTTTTGAATTTAAAATATTATCATCAATTTCTAACACAAATTTTCGGTAATTGTCGGGTTTTGCTGTGAAATAATTATTTAGCATGGTGATTATATTTTAATAGCCTATCATTTGCTTAACAAGATCGCATATATATATCCACTAGCGCTGACCACCTGTTCCCAAGAAATAAATTTTTGAAATTGCATTTCCATAGACTCCCATTATAAATTTTTTCCATAGAAGGCCATTATAAAAAAACTAAAAATTTTATAATGGGAGTCTATGGAAAATGCAAATTTCGAAAATTAATTTCTCGGTCAGCGCTAGTGGATATGTATGCGATCTTGGTAAGCAAGCGATATGCTATCAAAATAAAATCACTATTCTCAATAATTCTTTCTCAGCAAAGCCCGACCATTACCAATTTTTTTACGGTCCCGATACTTTAAAATATTTGACTTCAGCTGAATTTTTATATATAAATTTTTTCATTTCTGCTGTATCTCAAAAACTATTAGTTCTAGATAAAAATCTCTATCATATTTGAAATCCTCGGTCTAATTTACATATGGATCACCTCTAATTTAATTCAAATTGGTCTTATTTAACAAGAAAAATGAAAATTTTGCCGCATATGTTGTCGGCAAACCCATTGTCGGCAAACCGACTGTCGGCAAACTGAATCAAACCCATTTTTTATTGAGTTTTATGTTTCTTTGTAAAGTTAAGAATTAAATCTTTTAAACTAAAAACTTGTGTATATTATGGATATTATGTGAACTGTAACAGTAATTTCTGAAAGTTCAAAAAGTTCGGATAAGTTATGGAAATAAGTTTTGAGAACCCAATTGAAAAATAAAAAGACTGTTGATATGAACTACTTAAAAGAAATAGAGAATTACATAATTTTCTGAATATAGATTATAAAAAAGCAAAAACTATTTGACTTATTAAACCTGAAGTTATTTAAACTCATTAAAGTGCAGAAAATTAGTTTCTATTGCTCTTTTATGTCTGTCTGAATGTTAGTTCTGTTATAATTTTGATATTTAAATAAATAGACAAATTTTCGTCTGAAGACATCATCATTGGTGTAAAAAACTCACTCTTCTGTCATTTTATAGCTCAAGTTTAAGTTAAGTTCATTATTAGGACATCTTTTGATTGCTTTGTGTATATTTGAATAGAATATCACCTCTAATATTATTTTATTAGGGAATCCAATCGCTCGTCGGTTCAAAGCAACAAAAATATATGCCAACAAATATTGGCTCTGATTATGAGGTAATGGATTGCGAGGAAATGACAGTTAAGGCATATAACAAACCTAATATAATACCAATGATAATGATAATGAGCGAAACTGATTCACAGAGCCACTGACGTCTATGGCGTTGCAGTTCCTGTTTGGCTGAAAGTGTCACCAAATTGACAGACCGTTTATAATTAATGCTGAAATAGCAATGAATATATCAAAACATTGTCATTATATTAATAACATTATAACAATTAGTTCGACAACTGAAACACTGAATCTCATTAAAGTGACATTTCCTTGAAAACGATACAACTTTTTGATATATAATTCAAAACGCATTTGAAGGACACTTTCTCTTTCTTAACTTAATTAAAGTGTTGTCAATGTGTTAACCTATTAACTGTTACTTCACTTCAAGAAATCGCAAACTTTAAAGTTATTCACTAAAAAATTGAATTCAAAAGTAATGTTAATCGATGTTAATGTTCTCAATATCCGCTATACTGTGTATTTATTTCAATAAACTATAAAACTGTTTGATTAAGGGCTAGAATTACTTCAGACTCAATATTATTAAGAACTAATTCTTGTTTCAATTTTGAATAATTTAATACACAGCCAAACGATACAACTTTTAATATAAGCTTAAAAGCGGAACTCTTTTTGTTTATTTTTCTAAAAAGATTAAGTTTACCATTAAATGAATTATTTGCAATACAATTATCTGAAATCGAATTTCGAGACTTTTCTCTTAAATGCTTTTTTTTCTTAAAATAACGACAAAATAAAATAAAATTAAATAAAAATTTAATTGCTTTTGGAATAGCGAAAGTCACGTCAAAATTTTATTTTGCGATATCATTGCATTAAAAATTCATTAAAATTGAGTTCTAGGGAATTAAATTTTTGTTTGAGTAAGATTGTAGTTACGAAATAAAACTCAAAACTGGGGCACATCTCATATAACTTACTATTGAAACTTTTAAATAAAGAAAACTTTGCAGATATGTCATCTTTATTGTATATATATTTTTGTGTTCATTCATTTGAAACATTAATAACTAATGAATTGATATTTTTTGACTCAAAACGAAGTGTACGGAAACGATTTTATAAATACATGTAATAATACTAAAATCAATTTATCAGTGATTTATCTTTTAACATATTGAGAACAAATAAGGTGTACAATATTTAATATAATTAATTACCAATAAATCATTGTTTTAGCCTTTGATCGTAACTGATAAGTCATTTCTTAGTCGAAAGTAATAATTAAAGTTATTATTGAACTTTTTTCATTTTGGAGTAATAAAATTTTGAATTTAAAATATACTGAAAATATATAACGTTAATAATAGAATAAATCAATTACTTTTAATTAGCGTTCTAAGTCACTAAAAATTCAATAAATTTATTGGCTCTTAATAAATTTACTGAATTTTTAATAAATTTATTAATAAATTTATTGCCTTTGAAAAAATTCAATAAATTTTTAACCGTTACTTTTAATATAGTACTTTTTGAGAATATCAATACTTTAAAATACAGTAATATCCCACCAATTTTAAATCTTAAGCTTGTATACAGGGTATACAGTGCTCTGGGTATCCCAAATGATGGATCGGTAAAATTTCTATTTGGCATTATGTCCTATGGAATGTTGCACTTCAACTTACAAATTATCAATCCATGGATGGAATGAAGTGCTCTTAAATTTTAGAGCAAATTCCCTTAGAATATGGGTCGCGACCAAAAAACTCTGGGAAGTAATGCTTTACTGTACTGTACTTTCGAACTGAATGAAATGCCATCAGATTTACCCTTATATTGATATTAATACATATAATTACAGCACACTATACAATCGACGCAAAATAAAACTGAAAGGATGGAAACTTTTGACTTTTTGGTCTTCGATTTTAAAGTAAAATTTTTTAGAAATTGTATGCTTTAAGTTAAGCATTAAGCTAAATAACATATCGTTAATAAATGACAGAGGATTAGAGATGAACTGCACAATTAATACCTATTGCCCAATCAATAGCCCTCAAGATTTCAATTTTATTCAATTAAAGTTAAGATAACAATCAAAATTTCACATATTATAACAGTATTTCTAGATATCATTCATTGATTTAAATAAATTATTATATCCAATAACAAAATGCTAATCAATAACAAAGTGTTAATCATGAAATTGAAAATTCCTAATTAATCTTTAAAACAATTGAATACAACTTACCCGTTCAAATGAGCCCTATTTGATTGATAAATAAGCTGCTTATTATACATGTCTATTACTTTTTTTATCTAATGGTTATGGTATGACAAAAGTGGGGTCAGTTTTAATAAATAAAATATAGAGCAAATATAATGCTTGAATATAGCGATAGAAAAACTTATTGAACTTTAAATTACACATCATATAGAAGTCAAAAACTGTTTGATGTGAAACATTCTAAATAAAGAATAAAACGACTCAAACAGCTTAAACTTAGACAATAAATATAAAGGTATAGACTATCTTATTAATAAAGACCTAGTTTTATATGATATTTTAGTTTAGTTTATATCTAATAGGATATCAGGAAAACATAAATTAATTGAAGTTTTTCTTGTTTGTCATTTTAAATATATAAGAAATAAAAACTACAATAAACTGGAGTTTTCTATAGTGAATAAACTTATACCGTAGCTCATACTCACACTTCGACTTTAAACTATTAAAATAAAAAATCAGATTAAATGAGTTAAAATTTATATTTTGAATCTGAGTGCGTGCGTGTACTCTAGTACTGAACAATACTGCTGATTCTCATATAAATTAAAGAAGTGATGGCCTGCAGGACCATTTCTTGTAGCTCACATATTCATATTTGTATGCAAAAAATGTTTATTATTAGTTATTAAACTTTCGCTATTCAATTCAATTCGTCATTTTAAAATTTATAAAATTTATTTTTCTGTTTAAAGATTATCATATTTTACGTTATGATTGTTTTAAAATCTGATTAAACACTTAATAACTAAATAAAAGATTATAATTAAGAAAAAATAAGCTTTAAATGCCTTTTTATACAGGAAAACATTAAATAACAAGTTTAAAAACAAGTATTTTGGGTAAAACGAGTAAAACAACTATCATATTTAAAAAATACATTACAAACATACAGTATGCTTATTAGGAAAAAAGTATTTTACCTATTTTTTCTCTCATTTAATACATCTGCAGTCAAATATTAGTCCGAATCGCATCAAAATATACTATTTGAAACATATTTATAAATGTATATAATTTCCTTTTTTAGGGTTAGAAATAATTTTGTCTATAAATGACTATTTCATGGCTCGGTATTTTCGAGAAAACTTCTCGAGTCTCGAAAAAAATTTAAACTCGAGTTTTGACTTTTCTCAAAATTGAATTGACATTCAAAACATAATCGGACTTTCAAAAAATTTATTGTTAATATAAAATTAAGATAATTAGGCTTCCAATAAGTAATCAATTTCCTGAAATTTAAATCTCTAATACTAAAGTCTGCACCTGTTTTAATTCATATTTTCATAATCAAAAATTTCGAGACTAGACGAGTATTGAAGTATTTGATACCGAACACTGGTTTGATACCGAATTTGTTTTTTTAGAGAAATAGTAGTCGCTTATAAAAAATATAAAAAATCATTTTAGGAATTTGTTCTATTCCGTCCCAAAACTTGATTAGTTGATGAATCTTATATTAAAAGTTTAAAATAACTCATTATAATTTAATTTAATCATATGCACCATTTTTAGGGGTTTTCCTTGACTATTAAATTTAATTATATATTATACCTAAAACTGCACATTATAAGGTCAATTTTTCTATTCGTGCCTAGTTAATGCTTTTTAGGTGCTATTTTAGGCGCCTAAACATTATTTTAAGGTACTTTTTTCTAAGTCTGTTTATAACTTTATTTAGTTTATGTATCTGTATCTTTATTTATAACTCTAATCTATTTATCTATTATTAGTGATAGAAATTTTTTAATCTTTGCTAAAAAATGGAATGTTTGAACATTAAGATTCTTCTAAACTTTTACGTTAAACTTGCTTAAGATGGTTATCAACAAATATTTATGATAACCAAAATACGTCAAAATATTAATTTCTTTACTTAAAATAAACATTTCTCACAGAAGTTTTCCATAAAAATGAATTATCATTTTGATATATTGTTGTTTATATTTGCTTTTCCAATAAAATTTATTATAATATTTGCATTAAAATAAAATTAATGAAATTAAAATGGGATTACACAAATAATTATTCCATTCCACTAATTTTTATTGATTCCACATCCAAAATTGCATAAGGAGTCCACGTTTCCTTATCTGATGAATTTAATATTGTATACTTTATTAGCACATCCAAATTACAAATTCAAAACTAATGATTATACGAGATTAACAGCAGATACAATCTAATCATGTGATTATATGGATGGTCTTAATTGCCAGTCGCCACCATTCAATTATTTTAGGTTCAAAAAAATGCATTAAAATTTATTATATCATAAACTTATACGCTTAAAAATAAAGCTTAAATAACACAATTTAATTAAATTGAGTATTTAAGCCCCGATGAAAAGTAGAAATTTGCTTAACAAAGATTGACTATTGACTACATAATTTCATTGGGTTTTTCACTACAAGTTAGTATAGTGTTCAAAAAAATGTTTCTTAAATCAAATATTGTTTTTAAGAAATTTGATTTAAAAAACGAAACCTGTCACTACTTACACAAACATTCAATCAAAAAACTATATAGAATTCAATTAAATAATCACAATTAATGAGTCATATAATTTTTTCGTTTGTTGCTCTGATTTTTTCAATGGTTCACTAAAATGTATTGAACTCATGCTTACCTTAATTTATTTGAGGTTTTGTTCTGTTGAGAACTTTCATTTTTAGTCTTATCTTTAGGAGAAATCTCAGTAATAGTTTGGTTTTGAGAATTACTTTTGTCACAAGTTTTAGTTCTCTTTCCACTATTTATTCCTTGAATACGATGGTCTTCATGGATAAAATCATTTTTAACGATCGATTTACTAGTCGACGGAATAACAGTCAATAATATGTCGTTATTAGTATTTGTCGCTTCAAATCTTTTGTGGTTATTCGGTTGACAAACATATTTCACACACTTTTCTTTATTGCTATTGCTATTCGATTCACTTTTAAATATATGATCCTCTGGAGTGACATATTGGCGCTTCTTTTCATTTTTTGCAATATCAATCATTTGGTAAGTGTTAGCATTTAAATGATGAGAACGATAAGTATCAAAATTTTCTGCCGAAAGTTCTTCGATATCATCCATTGGGGCTGTAATTGAAAATGGAATGGAAGTATTGCCACCAAAATATCTATTTTGCACATTATTATAGTTTTGTTTGATAACATTCGCATTCAATTGAGTACTATTAGAAAAGTTTTTCCCTCTATTAGCCATTCTTTCATTGAGTCTGTCAGAAGAGAGACTGAGATGTCTTACTCCCAATACCCAGTTTGATGTATTATGACATGAATTTGGCCCGATTTCCAGCAAAGTAGTGCTTCTCGTATTGATGAGAGAGGGAGAATTGGTTGAAGCAGTTCCTCCTCCTCCTTGATCTGGAATTCCAAAGCTGGTCCCGCTCTGAGCTAAATCAATATCGTCATCAAAATCAACTTTGATGCCATCGAATGACGAATCAGAGTCTGTCATCATTTAATAGAGTATCTCATTTTGGCACTACATTAAAAATATGATGGTTTCGAGAAAAATTGTGTTTACCTACTGAATGAACCGATGCCTAGGATTTTATGCTATTTTTATTACTTTAATATTACTTTTATGATCTGTCGCATGTTTAGTGTCCTTCTGACTTCAGTGAACACTTCTTTTCGAAAGTTTTAAGACAATTGTGAATAAAAGCAGTTCTATGAGTAAGCCGGATGTAACCCAACTGTTTGGTTGAAAAATTAATTAATGTAAAGCTACTTATTATATAAATAAATAGGAAAGACAAGTATCTAAAATGTGCCACAACTAGAATTGCGTAATGCCTGTAAGAAAAGTCAAGTTACCTTTTTGTTAGGCTGAGCTCATGATTGAGAATCGAGTTAATAAACAAA
The DNA here is from genome assembly GCA_034699485.1 of Nanhermannia elegantula. Lineage (NCBI taxonomy): Eukaryota > Metazoa > Arthropoda > Arachnida > Sarcoptiformes > Nanhermanniidae > Nanhermannia > Nanhermannia elegantula. The sequence goes on along the minus strand of JAQGCH010000555.1, from coordinate 12,285 downwards.
ACAAAAAGCATTCATATTTTTCTATGTAAATCATTTTGAATCATTGATTCTGAGTTGTGTGTGAACAAGTCTGAAGGATTAGATAATTTTTAAGAATTGCGTTAAATGTTATTTTAATCCCAATTGTAGACACACATAATGTAAACTTAGGCATAAAGCAAGCCTTTAAGGAATAAAATTTATTATTGTTTTTCTAAAAATAAAGTGTAAGTTTCTCAAAGAAAATTTTTCGATAGCTGTTACTTCAATTGAAAAGTGTGTTGACCCGAACTTCAAGTATTCTCTGATTATAAATAAATAGTTTTTTTCCATCATTTGGGTCACATATTTGTGACTCTCAAGTATTATAATTTATATATCAATTTGATTTTGAAATACTTCAATGTTAACACACAATCCCTTCCATCCCAGGCCCACATCTCTCTCATAAGAGGTACTTATTAGATAAGACAGAAAAGAACAACAGGAATTCAAAACTTGATGCACAACATAAAGGCATGAGAGCGGTCAACAAACTTTCACTCCACACAATTTCAGACAGAAAACTACTTTTTTTAATATTTTCTCATAAGTTTCTTAATATAGAATCATTCATATGACTGCATCTCATTTTAGCCAAAGGAATAAAAATGGAAACATATTTTAATTGTAGCTTTGATTTACCTCATAATTGTGATAAAAAGATCTGACATCACTTACAATTTAGGTCATGGAAATTGAGAGTAGAGAACTGTTTCGCGAGTTTGTATTATTAAATCCAATTTTGTAGTGGAGCTTATTTTCAAATCAAATAATTGAATAAATGTTTAGATTTGAAACAATAATTAGAACTTAAAGCAAATGTAAAATTATATAAGGAGTGGACTTCACTTATTTCGGACAAAGTTTAAAATTAATAAATTTTATTTTATTTTAGAAGTAACTTATAATTAAATATACAATAATTATGAAAATAGTTATTTAGACCATCATATAATTGGGTCAATTAGTTTTTAGTGACTTAATAGTCATGTATTTCGAGTTCTCTTATAAATAGTTATAAAATTTTTATAAATAATAAAAAATAATTAACAGAAATTAATATATATTTAGCATTAAATTTATAGAACAATCTTAAATAGTGTTTATTGTGAAAAGTGTGCGCATTAGTCAATGAGGTATATATCACTAGATCTTAAGCTTCGCGCCGATGCTATACTCGAAGCGTAGTGTCGAGTCCGGGCTATTTCGAGTTCACGTTTCCGCTTATCTTCTTTTGATAAATACAGACCAATAGAACTGACGCCCAGAAAAAATAATAGCCCACCAAATAGTAGAAACACAATACCAGTTATCCAAATGGCTTCGGGATTAGCCGGTGATGAGCCGAATACCTGTTATTAAATCATATTTCATGACTTTATAATTTGCACGAATATTAACACTAAAGGATAATACCATTAAAATGATTCCAATGAAAAAAACAAATCCTGATATACAACATGAGAGAACTCCTAAAGTAAAATATCTTTTTGGTGTTTTCTGTTCCAAATGTTGTACGCTATAGCACGACATCGCTGTCAATGTACTCATTATTATGGCGCAAATTAGTTCTTATCAAACAACCATTTCTTTCGAAAAGTGAAGTTTAAGTATTATTTTGATTCTGCAATAAAGATAACCATTCACTCAAAATCTATTTTTCGTTATATAACTTATACTATAAAAACACAGCTATTGTTTGCCTCTAAAACTGAAATTTCCTATGAAGAAAGTCTTTATTCATATTTTATTGAAAACAATTTGTATTATTTGTCTATTTATCACAATTTAATTAATTGAAAATTTCATAATATAATTGCCGTTTCATTCAATAGTATTGAATAGAGGAGAAGGTCGAACAGCTTATTAAAAAATAAGTCTTTAAAGCAATCATTTCTTTCCAAATCAGTGAATAATAGCAGTATTGTTATCACGTTTTAAATAAAATTAATTTTTATGCTCTGAAGCTTTTAATTATTTGATTCTTATGTTATGATTACATGAGTCAAAAATTAGACTTAAAGCGAATCAAATTATTGACTAATGAATGTAAAAATCAGTTTAACACTAATTTAAAGATAAGAAAAAATTGTTTCAACGCTTTTACTAATAATTTCTTATTTTTGAAGTATATTTCAATCACTGGTTTCTAATAAATTGGTTTTCATAAAGAATAAGTTTGTATTAAATGCTAACTTATATACTAATTGTTAAAAATGATGATTAATTAGAGTTTAAACTGATTGAAAAATATATTTTATAAAATCCTAAGAGAAGTAGAAGTTTCAAAATATTAAATCTTTACTCATATAACAAAACCTCAAAAAAGGTATAATTAGAGTGACTTTAGATATACTCTATTAAAAGCACTACTTTTCGTATTTTTGATTAAATGTGAACATTATTTAGGATTATATTTTGATTTAATACTCACATAAATATAAACACAAGAAATGGGATACAAATAGCGTTGGACTGACTGACCATAAGACTGACCATAAGTTTGTAAAACTTGATTCACAGACACTTCAGTTGAAAATCATTTAAAGCAAAACTTTTTGAAAAAGTTGAATAAATGTGCGATATATTGAGCACAAACTCATGTCTAATGTTTGTCTCACTCGTCAGTGAGTCTAAGGTCAGGACATTCTTTGTGCTCAGCAAACAATAGTTTGTTTGGCGGAAGTGTCCGAACGATTCTTAACGGTTTGCAAACAGACAACAGTTGACTAACAGTGAAGACAATCGCTTGAATGCGACACAACTCTAAAACTTTATGAACTGATCACTGCTTGACTGCAGTGAACCAGAGATACGACATTGTGATCGACATTGGATTCACTTTTTGTTATTATAAGCATTTGTTTGACAGAGACTTCGAAAACACTGAAAACACTCACTCAATGACTGTCACAATTATAATAAGTTAACAGTTTGTAAACAATACGACACAACTCTATGTAATCAAAAGCTGAACACAAGTCCAGTATTGTATTCAAAGTACAAATTGTGTTAAATATCAATTCAAAGCAATCTTCAAAATAGATATTCTCTCAAAATTTGTGTCTTCTTCTGCGATCGGATCCTATGTTGACATTGAGTTACTGTAGAAGAGGGAAGACATCAAACATGAAAAGAGTCTATGAATGAACTGAAGCCACACCTGATTTAAATACAGAGATAATTGTTGTTGAGCTATAATATGCCTTCATTTTCAACATTTTTTAACGTATTGTACCGTAACTTAAGTTTTGAGACCTTTAAGTCTTTCTTAACCTGTTTTTACGTGAAATCAATTCATAAATTACGCAACACTTGAGTCAACTTTAGAGCTAATGATAACTTTTTAATTATGATTTCTCTATATTTTGCACTTTAAAAAAGTTTTTGATATTTTATTAGACATTTATTGAAATACATTTAAAAGTCCAAGTTTTTGTCGTTTTATTTAAAGGAAAGTTATGAATCATTAGAATAATAATAAGCTTTCAATTATTAATTAAATACTGTATTTGCGAATCACAAGCAATCAATAATTTGAATAGTATTAGAAATATGTGCAGAAAAGTAGACATAATTTTATAGGACTAACAAATAATTTATAAATTAAACAAAATGAGCAGAAAAAGCGATTCATTCATAAAAAATAATGTGTTGGTATTTAGATTCACTTCAATTAGACTAAAGCTGTCATTAACTGGTCATTAAAAAGTTTGAATGAGATGTTAAACCATACCGGGCGAGGCATAGGGTTGTCTATGAGTTGACCCCCAAAAAGTAATTTTCAAAGTTAAAAACTTTGAATTTGATTAAAATAAAAACTTTTTAAACAACATTTTTAATTAGAATTAGGCTTTAATGCATTAAACAATGGTTTTAACAGAGAGTTTTAAACCCCCCTTCAATTTTCGAGAAATCTTGAAATGAGCCCCCACTCACTGTTCTGTGCATAGGTATGTGTTGAACATACAATTTTTTGAACTAAACTACAGCTATGTTTTGAAAATAATGTTTATATAGTTGTGAGAATATATTGAAATTAAACTTTTGATTTCTTAGCTTTTTTCACAACTTGATCGACATAACTAATTGTGGAATATATGGAATATTTGGTGAGAGTTATTAAAATCTTAATTTAAAATTGTTTGCTGAAGCTGATACAGTATTGCACAGGTATTGCAATAAGAAATAGAATTTTCTATTTATCATAGAGTTTAGACCCCACATAAATGTGAAACGATAAGAAACGATAAGAAAAATAACAGTAGTTCTAAACGATTTATTCTCATTTCGCAGCATTTCTTTTCTGAGCCAGAATTTTCGCAGCATTTAATTTCCAGTATTTTATACAATTAAACATTTCAATTAACCAACACATTTCATTTAATAATAGCTCAAATAATTGAATAGCTGTAACATATTTCTCGCCAAAAATATTTTTAAATGTCTAGGAACATTAAAAATCTGTGTTTTTAATTTATCGTTTGATGCATTAACGCATAAATCTAATTAAAGTCTAATGAAAAATTAAAATTTTAATCAAAATCAAAGTGGGTTTCAAAGGACTTTTTATATTTTTCAGAAAAAATCAATAGCAGGACATATTTTTGCACATATCTTTTGAAAATAAAACGAGAATCAAATAAATGTATTAATAAGTTAAAATAAAAACAATTATAGCACAGTAACATCTGTACATTTAAATTGAATTCTGCGAAAAGAAATGCTGCTAAATGAGAAGACACCGCTCTAAACGGTTCTAAACTATCAAAAACTACAATAAGGAAAATAATATAAAACTATCAAATATTTTGATCTCATGTCTCTCTCACTGAATCCGCTGCGAAACAAAAGCTTAAATAAATAAGTGAATCATTTGAATATTTGATTCACTTGTGCTGATAAAGGCTAGCAGTCAGTGTCCAAACATATGTCCACATAGTCCACAGTTAATGGCCTTAATCAAGTTGTGAAAAAAACTAAAAAATTAAAATTTTTATTTGAATATATTTTGAAATTTTTAAAGAAAAAAGCGTTTAATAAATTGAGATAAAAGTCAATTACATTATAAACTGTTTGATAAGCTTTAATAAATGTTTACAATTATTGATATAATACGAAAGACATCCAATTTTGACAGTTATGAAAGTGATCTGTTCTTTTGTTCTGATTCGAAGACCAAATTGAAAGCCACTTTATAGGAAGTGCTCTGCACTCACATCTCACACATTCAACAGAATTACAAATTAAGGCATTTCTCGAAGTCATTTATGGCTAATTTGCAACCATTAGAATAGATTATTAATGCTTTTGTATTGAAATATATAATTATATACAAATATATATACATTTCATACACTTATTTAAAGTTTAAAAATTTGGTTGACTTGAGAGAGAAGTTACAATGTTTATCATATTTTGTGAGTTCAACTCTTATAGAAATAGTGGCTCACAATACAAAGTCCTCCGATTCCTGCGAAGACACCACCGAACAGAAGAAGTGAGAAACTGATGACAGCAAACGAATTAATTTCATTTTTCTGTATAAATCTCATTTTCACGATTACAGCACTGGTTATCAGAATTGTTCCGACGAATAAACAACAGAATCCATAGTATAGTAAAAACTTATAGAAACACATTTTAATAGAGATTTAATGAAAGCCCTCTCGAGTTCTTGTGCCACAAAACATATCTGAAAGAATTTTTCTCAATCACTCTGTTATTTCTTATTGAAAGTAGAGGTTAAACAGTTTTACTTCAATTGTGTGTATACATAAAAAAAGTTATTTCTGGCCAACGAAGCATCGCATCAATGGTTCGCATATTTGTATTTCAAATATTACATGAATTTTGAGCAGAAATTTAATATAAAGATATAAATAAATTCTCTAATGTTTCGTTTATACTGAGAAAGTTTGCAAATATTTACATCTTATGGCAATTATTTTAACTTATGTTCACTTTTGATGATTGACAATGTGTTAACCATTAGACATAATTAAGAACTTTCTGTTGAAGCATAAGATTTAAATCACAAATTTTATCATTTGATTCAAATTTTTACATATAAGGCAACAGACTCTTCACATTCTAAATAGTATCACAATCGAAGAGTTCAATAATTTAAATATTAAATAATTGACTAAAAATTAACAGTGAATTAAACAAAACCCTATATCACATCAATAAGTCTAAAGTTGAAACATAAGTAATGCATTAGTTTTTAATTAAACTAATTGATAGAGTTATTGACGCCATAATTAGACACCGAATCACTTGGACTCGACGTTTGTTGCGATGACATAATTTCGGTCAAAATACTATCGTTAGTATCTAATTGACCATTAGATATAGTGGTCGGTTGGTTTCTCTCACTATTTTGATGACTGACTACAGCCCTTTGAGATTTATAAACAGCAACGGCTAAAAATCCTGCCCCAAGCATAAAGATAACACAGCCAACTACTGATACGGTTATTGTTATTATTGGAATATCGCTTTTGAGTTCTTCAGGAAATATGAATTTACACAAGAGTCCGAAAGCAATTACTGCACTGCCAATCAATGCGAGAAAGCGCCCGATATGATACACGGGATGAGTTGATAATAACCTTTGATCTTTTTGAAAATGACTTTGGGTTCGAATAAAAAATATATTGCGATTTGCCTTAATTGGAGACATTTCTAAGAGATTAGTTGGTGTCACAAACTTAGAAACATTAATTATATTTTTAATATAAGTCGACTGCAAAAACGGCGATATATTTCGTTAATTTATCGAAATGATAGACTAAATGCAATGTTAGATAATTGCTACGTATGTATCTTTGGTTACCTTATAATCTCATTGTAAAAAGCAATATAACATTCTGTTAAAGCACATACCGTTATAACTAATGTAAAAAGTGATAACATTTCATTTGTTCTTAATTCAAAGTATTTAATTACAGTTTTAATTATATAAACATTATTACAAGTTTTAAGCTTTGCTTAAAAGGCATTTTGTGGATAATTTAACATTTGATTAGTTACATAATTGCTATTTTGGCACAAAATAAATATAATTTTATTAAATAGTAATTAAATTTATGTAAATATTCTACTAATTATCACAGACTATAATTGAAACATTCCATCTTTGATTCCAATAGGAATTAATAATAACAAAAAAATAATTATATTTCTGGTAGTGTAGCGCCAGTCAGAAGGAATCGCATATTTTACCATTTTATTTGTTAATTCGTGAATTTCATGTGCAATACAAATGAAAATAAATGAAGTGATGACTACGTTTAAAACAGGATAACTCGGTATTAATACTAAAACTCCGTGAGTATCTGCTGCTAACCATATGTGGTACTGACAGATAAATAGCTATAAATGTTTCATAATTTTCATAAATTAGAAAAATATCGTAATTTCAAAAATTATATTTAAATTATTAAATTAAATCAAAAATTTACTTCGAGTGAAATTTTTCCAATCCATGCGAAGAACGTACTGTGTCGTACGCGTAATAAACCTGATATGTTTCTTAATATTATGTATGAAACAATCTAATAATCATAAAAACAATTTAATTATAACTAATTTATATCAATTCATAAAATAACAATCGTTGAGAATCGAAGAAAAAATAATTCACTTTAAATGATTGAAGTTATCAAAGAATTGTTGTAAAATTCTTTTCAAATAAGAAAATAAATTTAAATTAATTGAAGACAACCATAAAAAGCAAGAAATACTTTTGAAATAAAAAGAACTAAAATAATTGAATAGTTTGATTACCGGAATAAAAGAGATGTAGGGATGGATTTCATTGCATTCAGGTTTGTTGCGACAGAGAAATGTGAACACCACATACATCTACAGTAAATTTATATATAAATTGATTCAAATCATTCATTGACTGCCCAAACAAACAATAAATACCATAATTCCTGCAAATGAAGCAAATGCTGCTATAAATCCGATGCCTCTCGAAAATAAATATCCGTGATTGTGGTCATCGAGAATGTGGTGCTGTTTGAGTAAGTGATAACCAAAACCAAATAACATGCCCGCAGGTATGCTCTTATTATTTAACAATTGGTTAAATAAATTCAGTAATAATAGCAGTATTCATATGAATGCTTACATATCTATCAATTTTCCAGCGAAACCACCACTCCTTTATTGAATCATCAGTGGTAACAAATAGTGCTTTGAAAGGACGCGTCAAAAATATTTTTTCAAAAAATACTTCTGACATATAGAGTATAGTTATAATACTGAACAGAGCCACAAATTTTAACACAATATACAAATATTGTATTGGATTCGCTGCAAAATAATTATCACAAACATATTCAACAGTTATACAGTATATAAAATTTAAGTTAAAGAGAGCTTAAGTAATATCTTTTCTATTATCAATTTTTTTTAGTTTAGAGCTCAAATATTTATAATTTTAGAGTTAATTATAAGAAAAATTTGTAAAGAAATGCTTTACCATCAGCGGTAATACTCGTGACGTGAGGCACAGCCCTGAATGTGGCGTAAATAACTAAATACCAAAAAGAGACTAATGGAACAAAATAGTAGAACTGATACGGTCTGTTCATACATAAACACAAACAGATAACTAATAGATTCATTCGAAATATGACCTAAAATTAGATTAATTTAATTAATATAATGTTTAAAACAGTTAAAACCAAATTCTAAACCTTCCACAAGCGATGAAAACTGACATCTCCGGTGTGCCAGAAATAAGTGAAATGACCGAAACCACTAAGAAATAAATAGGCGCTCACTAACAATCTAATGTGCATATAAATTGTCAATACTTGAGAGGCGCCCGTATAGTGATACGCTATAATTGTCATAAATTATTTAATTTTTAGTATACACTTATATTTATTATATATGAAAGCATTGATGTCAAGGTGTAAGACCTCACCCAAAATAATCATTTGCATCCAACCTTTGAGTTCATCTGTTTGGTCGCGATGTAAAACAATAGTATGAGAAGATTCTTCAGTAAAAAATAGTCCCAATGCGAAAACATAAGCGATTGGCAAAAAAAAGTTGGGCTGAGTGTAGTATTTGTTTTCCTTCATAAAAAAGTTAGTTCTATCGCATAGAAAAAAGTATGACATTATTAGTCCCAGTTTTGCGATTGAAATAATTAGTTCGGAATATGACTTGACTTCAGTCACTGAAACCGCTTTAACTGAAGTCTCTTCAGTGTCTTCATTGACCAGTAAATGCCATTTGTAATGCTTTGTGGAGAACATGCGATGAAATAACATAACAATTGCAATGAGAATGAAAATTACGAAAACAATGAATGTAATGATTTGTATGGTAGTCATGGACTCGGGATCACTACAACACGTGCCGTCGTTGTAATTCATCTGATCGTTACAATACATGTTAAGCAGTATTTGGATGGCATAGTTTAGAGCTATTGGACTCATGTGCAGTCCGTCCTCATTCTCATTATTAGTATCACTATTATATCCTTGAGCTATGAGTCGAGCTGAACCCCAAATATGAAGATTATTAGAAGTGCTAAACAAGAAATATTTAATATTAAATAATTATAGTTTAATAATATTTATCAACAATAATGTAATGCCTGTATTTCAATATTTCCATCGATGCCTTATTATAGAGGTCTATTTGTTCGTTGGTTATCATGAGGCGATCAGGTTTTAACTTTTCGGGCAGTACTGGATCCTGAAGTACCCAAAGAATGTTTGTGCTGTCACTCAGTTTGTCCATATGTGGCAATAATAAAGTCAAGTTTTTTCTATAATATTCTAAAGCCTTAAGACTAGCATTACTTGATTTGATACTATGTGTAGCGCTGCCCATCACCACAATGTTAGGTCTTAAGGAAACGTCCGTTTTTAGCCATTCTTTAAACACTTGAATCATAGTTTCGTTGACTATTGGATGCCATAAAAACTGAACTTCAAGTCTTAGATCTCGTTCTTTATATTGTAAGTCATGATGAGCTGCAAAACCACTATTTATAAGCTCTTCATTAGGACTTCCGATCTTAATGAAAGCCTTATATAACTGTCTTATTCTGGAATCTCCTAAGAATACGATATTATTTCTTCCGCCCCAATAAGCGATATAACGCATACACATTCGGGTATCACTTCATTCATTCAAATTAATTAATAATAAATATAATTAATGATTGAAATTAAGAGAAACATAATTGAAATCAATTTATAGTACACTTTATTATATTGATGTAAAAGACATCCAAACGGCTGATAAACCATACCATGAAATCTTCCGTCACTTAAAAGCCATTTACAAGAATTTATACCTTAAATAAAAATACAATTAAATAATGAATTGCCATACATTTGGTGTGACATTAAGCTCACCATAACTGAGATGAAGAATTCCGTGGTATATAATGAGAGCCATAATCAATATTAACGCAATTTTCTTAGCATTGGTGGCATTGACTCGTCGTGTGATCGGGTGATCGCTCACCACATAATGCAAGTGATCGCTAACCATGTCTTGTATTATAATCACTGTTATGTAGTATTTGTTTATTAATTAAATGTCACATTAATTCAATTAATGTCAACATTAATATCATATGAATCGCAAACATCTGAAAAAATTCATTAATCAATCACTTTTTGAGACTTTATTCAAATATTAAATTCATATCAAATAAAACTACAATAAATGTAAACATATTTTTATAGTTTTTATAGTTTTTACACAACTTTTTACGATTAATAATAAGTTTGTCATTCATTTAAACATTTAATTGAATTTAATTTAATTGTTTTGAATACAAATGCCAAACAATATATTAATTAAGACATAAATGACGTCATTCTTTGATAAATCACATAAAATATAATTATTATGGACTCACATGTGATGTGAGAAACATCTGAATTGAATTCAAATTTGTTTAATAATTACAATTATGATCACAAATATGTGCCAATCGTTCAAATGTTTTATAAAACAATAATTTATTAATTAATATTAATTATGAAATTAATAAACATTTACTTAAAAAGTATAAAGTGTTTGAGTTAATAATCTTGAGATCTATTGATCTATTGATTAATAGATTTCTATAAATATATATATAATTGGATCACAATTTCGCCAAAATATGTCTTTATGTATGTCTTTAGGTATGTATTCATTTGTTTATTAATTCTATTTTTATTATTTTAATCCCATTTCAATGTTAGCAATGAATTGCAATTAATTAATAAATAATACTTTATATCAGTTTAGAAATTGTTTTTATCAGAGTTTATATCAATTGAGTTTATAATTTAATTAAATATTTTTGAAAATTGTATTTAAAGCCGAGTATAATATTGACTCAATTTAGACATTAATTGAATCTATTTTTATTAGTATTGTTTTGTTTACGATTATGAAAGTGATGGCAAAGCATTCAAATCACAATTGTGTTCATTAATTACAATCACTTTATGTTTGTCTCAATTCAATTGTCATTTAATTAAATATATGTTTAATTATGTAATCACTGAATGGTTTGACAGTTAAGCCAAATGTCATTTAAGTAATGATAAGTCCTTTTTGAGTTCCAAATTTTGAGTTTATTTAAGTTTAAGTTTCAAACTTTAACTTAAATTGAAGTTAATTTTTGTTTTTGGAAAAAATTTAATTCAGTTTTGAGCTAAAGTTTCTAAAATTCAAATGATATGAGTTTAAGTTTAAGTCAAATACAATTAATTACATGTAAATTAAATTTAGACAAAAGACTAAATTTACACTATTTTTAGTTGGAGTGAAACTAAATATTTTTATTAACCATTTGGTAATAAAATTTGGTTAATTCCTGTCAAATACAGATGTGAACGATTAGACAGTGCTCTTGTATTTGAATGAAAGCGTACATTTATATGTAAAAACAACTCAAATATTATAAGTTTCAATTTTTATTTTGAGTAAGTTTTTATTATTTACAAAATACCATTTATTTAAGTATAAGTTAGTTTTTAGCTTTGATTAAAAAGAGCGCGCAATAGATTTGTTTTGTCCGTCTGTCTGTTGCCAAATAGATCTCGAAAACGATAAGAGCTATCAAAAACTGATTTCATAATCAGTATCCCTGAGAACTGATAAAATGACGACTGTATACTTTCCCTCGTTATATCTTTAAATGTATTTCGGGTTCCCGGATTTCGGTTAAAATAAATTTTCTGATTCGGCGGTTAAAATCGGGGAAATTATTTTAACCGAAAT
>JAQGCH010000554.1:0-21910 GCA_034699485.1 Nanhermannia elegantula | reverse complement strand
ATTGTTGTCCCTTTTAATAGCGAATCGATTCATATTTTATGGCTTAAAAATTCACTAATAAATAAATATAAACATTTAAACAATTATTCTTAAGTTATATGTATTTGTATTAATGCTCGCGAACATATCAAATGCATTCTGCGATCACTGTTTATGAGAGTCTTAATTGAATAAAAAGGTAATAACAATAATTGAATGAAAAGACTGCTTTTCCATTGCTGTGAACCAATTGAAAAATTAAAAATAAGGTCTATATTGTTGAAACTGGTAATGATTCTGTCTCTTATATTCCTGTACTTAATAAAATAATTCTAATAGAAAGAGAATCAGCAACAGTTTCAACTATACAATAGACCCGATTGAGACACTTCATAGTATAGCTAAGCTATAGTATAGCTTTATAACTAAGTTTTATAACAAAAAGTATAACAAAACATTTTATTAGTGCTGTCATGGGTTTGAGTGAATCTGTTCAAGAAATTCATTGACATTCATTTTGCGGAGAATATTAACTGTAGGAAAACGTATTTCTGTTGCCTAAAACACAATTAAATAAATTTTAAAAAATTATTTACAATTAAAACTAAAATAGAAGACTAATTATGTAAAACTCACTCTTATTTTATTGGGCGACCCAACGGTTCCAGAATTAGATCTCCTTTTATTTACACAATTATTTGATAAATTTGAACTTTTGTTGACTATAATTGTTGGCTGTTTAGGAACTATAGTTTGATTTGCATCAATACAAACGGGTGTTATTGTTGTAGAAGTATTTGGGCTTCTATTAGAAGGCTTTGGCAATATTTTTCTGGGCATTAAATCTGATCGTTTGACCTGCAGTTCAGACATAGGCTTTGAAAAGTCAACTCTTTTACCTCCTCTTCGAATGGAAACCCCACTTGAATTATATGTAGTTTGCTTTGAATGACTCGATTCAACTCTAAGTGAATAATTGCTGCCGTTGTTTAATATAGAATTTTGAGTTTGATTATCATATATATAGTTATCTTTACTTAAAACTGAAACTTTAGGCATAATTAACGAATGATTGGTTGAAGAACTGTTAATATAATTGATTTCGGGCACAAATAATGTCTTACAAGGAGTTAAGTTAGTTCTCAACACTTTTACTGGCGTTACTTTGATTGGTGTCAGTCCTGAATGCAGACAATGTTGAGCCGAATATAGTGTTACTGTCTTTTCAGGTGTTCGCAAGTCAGGCAACAAATTCTTGACAACACTGTTATTATCAATACAATGACTATTGTGTGTGATTTGCGGCGTTTGCGGTGTATTAAGAGATGAGGCAGAAGAGGAGTTCTCATTACTGAAGACATTCTTGTAAGGCGTCATTTGCAGCTCTTTCTCAGTTATTATATCTAAAAGCGTGTTATACTCCGGCGCTAACTCTAGATTAGCGATTATATTGTTAACCACGTCATCAGTTATCTGAACTTCTTGTGGATCCGAATTGTCATTAGATTTGTCATTCACTACATTATCACTACCTTTAAGTTGACTGTCATTCTGCTCAACTATCTCTAGACTATTAACCATATTATCTTCACTATTGTTACTGTTATTAAATATTTTATTGATATTATCAGCCAATGCTTCGTGTAATGGCTGATAATTTATTAGTTCTCCGACAATCACTTCCGGCTGAACCAGAGGTTCATTGATATCAATCTTAAGCTGTGATTCGCTCTCATCTCTCAACTGATCAGAAGTAGAGTTTATTTCAGACGGATCTCTGTTCGCATCGCAGTTAGAATTCGACCTCAAAGGTGAGGAACCGCTGAGTAATCGCCGTCGCGGTAAAGACTTTCTTCGGGGGGAATTGTGTGCAGACTTATTGGGAGTCTTGAAGTGGTTCTGGTTTAGGTTCAGCTCATTTTGAGTAACACTTAATAAGTTTTGTTCATCCAATACAATTGGCGTTGAATTACATCCAATAGTATTGACAAATAATGGACTCGAAGACGATATGACTGACGGAGAAGTGATTATCTGATAATTATTACAATTATTACTATTATTATCATTATTACTAATAATCGATGTGTTAATAGTTTGCGACAATTGTGTTAAACACGTCTCAAGACTTGACAACTGTTTGGATAATGACTTTATTTCTTCGTTAGTACTGTTATTAATGGCATTGTTTGAGTTATTATTAATCGTTTCGCTTGGATTTGAATTATTGATGATTTCCGTCAAACACTTTCCTCCTATACTTGTCGAGTAATTGATCCCAAGTCTTAAACCATTTGCATATTCTGTCAAATGCGGCGACTCTTTGATGAACACCTTTGAGCTCTCCTTACAATTGGTTTCTCTTAAATAGCCTTTCATTCAAACAAAACTAAAATTAATTTTATATTCAATTAAATAAAACAAATGCATTCATACCTAACACTAATCGTGCGATTTCTGACGGCATGTAATTCACAGTCATTTTGTTATTATTATTATCTTCTCTTCAATTATAGGATTGAGTTCTTGTCAACTGTGAACACAATTCTGAGATTAATGTTATGTCTGTTTAAAAATTGTAATTTTAAATACAGTGATAATTATTATCGTTGATTATATACAATAGCAATAAATAAATAATTATATTTTATATACTGAATGAGTGCTGACATCTTATGTGTACTTTAATATGTACTCTGTCTGTAAGTTTGGCACTCATTTTGAAACTTTGAAAGTCTCTTAAAAAGTTTTAATTAAAATTTTAATTAATTTCAATCAGAAGTGAGTTTTTTAAGCAAAACATTTTGTTTTACTATTGAATAACCGAAACACTAAACCAGTCTTCAATTTATATAGAAATTCAAAATGAGTTGTAATCACTGTAAAAGTTTCTAAAATTCCATACCCATTGTTGAGAGATGTGTCGTACACATTATTGTTTTTCTTATATCTGTACTGTAGTGAATCTGATGCAAAGATAGTATAGCTCTTTGGTTTGAATATTAAATATTTTCTTTCGTAGATTATCTTTAGAGCAGTATATTTTGGAATAAAAATTGTAGAATTGGTGGTAAAAAAGAAAGATAAGCTAACAAATCATCACAACATATAACAACATTTTCCTCTGCTAACTAATTTTCAGGGCTAAAACATAGATTACTACAGGCTAGTGGAGGAAAAGTTAAGAAATTTGAAACCTATACCCACCCAAACCCAATGAGTTTTCAAAAAATGAAACCCATACCCGACAAAAACCCAAACCCATACCCAAGATTTTCCAACCCCATTTCTCTCAAATACTTGAATCCTATATCTATAAGACCACTAATGTGATTTATGAAACATGCTTAAAATAAAGCACAAACAACTGAATTAATGGATGAAACATTTTATTTGTCAAAATATTAGTAAGTTAAACTAGAAAGGTGTCAAGTGCCGTAACCAGTAAATTCTGTTTGGGGGCTAATTATAGGAAAAGCTTAAGATATGACAATTTTTAAAAATTGCTACAGATCTACAATTAAATGTTCAAAATATTGGAGGGGGGCTAAAGCCCCCTGCTAATTTCTAGTTACTGTTGTGAAGGTGCTACAAAAATTCAATAAATAAATCCCAAATTGAGAAAAAATTAAATAAAAGTGAGATTAAATCTCATTATTAGAACTCAATAAATTGTAATTCTCTTTAATAAAACAAATATTTTATTTAAAATTAATTTAATTTTCACTATTTGTGCCCTTATTTTAAGCTTTTTATGTCCCTATTCTGGAGGATTTAATAACTTCATTTACTCAATTATGTAAATGTGTTCAATATTTAAGATTCACCATAATTAAGCTCTAAAATATGAGGATTATTATAAGATTAATCTAGTGTTATTTTCTATTGATAGCAATTTTTGAACGTTTTCCCTTGTTAAGCGTTTGTGATGCTTAGTTTCAATTATTCCCTATGTCAATCCACTCTTCACATCAAGCATTACTTGCACTCACGCTAAAGTTTTAAATTTTTAAGTTACATTAAATTTTTCTGTAAATTTATTAATAAATTTATTCAAATTTAATCAATGAATGAAATAAAAAATTCAATTTTTAAGAGCCAATAAATTTATAATAAATTTATTGAATTTTTAATGACCAACAATGTTAGTCTAAATAAGTCCGAAAATTGAAATACATAACTATTGTAATCGAGAAATGATATAAATAATTAACTCTTAAAACTTATTTTAATCAAATGTTTAATTTGACTTTTCTTTCAATAAAATGTTTTAATTGGATTTTCATAATAGTAAAAAACATACAAAATTATGTTACTATTACAGACTTTTTTCTCGTATAATATAAAATATATACTTTCATGTATAGCACATGAAAAGCATTTATTTTAATTAACTGTACGCTATAGATAGAGATGTCAACTTATGAAGCATTTGAAACTTTACACTTTACAATACAGAAATAGTAATTGTTTTTATCTTTTTGTACTGTTACAGTCAGTTAAAGCTGTAAGCACTACAGTAAAGTATAGCTTATACGAGAAAAAAGTCTGTAATAGTACATAAAAATACTTTAATACGTAGTATGAGTTATAAAATGAGTTAATAATGATACACATTGAATATGAAAATAAATAATTGAACACAAATATTATCATTTGATTGTTTCTAAAATCCTGTTTCCCATTGTTTCTAAAATCCAATCGATTTGTAACGAAAGAGGAGACCATTTACTTAAAGCATTCATACACTGCTTATTGCTTCCGATATAATATTCTTTTCTATTACTACAGCTCTTTTGGGAATTTGGTCCATATATTGAACTAAACCACTGCCTGAATCACCCTTTAATTCAATTATTATTAGTATGAGATATAATTGACATAAAACTAATGTTAAAAATTTTTGAAAATCAAATTTGAGTTACTTTACAACCGATAGCAGTGAAAGAACCAAATGATTCTTTGATAGAACAATAACATAAACACTCTTATTGTTCCAGTCTTTGCATCCATTGAATGGATTCAATTGAAATTCTACTTTTTGTAAATAATCCGGTAATATATTAGAAGTATTTGACGTTAATCCCCATCCGAATAGTGTTGCGGTTTCTGTTTTATCATTGAGTTGACCTCTTTTTGGTAAACAAATGCTATTAATTATATATCTATTTGATTCTATTCTAAATTCAATGGTTTCACACCCGCGGGAATCGTCTGTATAGTTCGGATGTTTAAATACTGTTTTTGGATAATACATATCTCCCTTTAATTTATTATTATTACCAATCAATACCCCGAAAAACTCTGATCTGTTATAAGTTAAAATAGCAATCATTTTATTATTGAGTTAACACAAAAAAGTTTTATATATTTAGTGCTGAGAATCAATTGAATATAAATTTAGTTCATTTATCCTTAATTTTATTGAAACATTTGAACCTAATTTATGATTAACTCAAATATAATTATATTATACAATATTCTTATATCTAAGACCACAACTCTTAGGAATCACATCTGGATATTCACCCAAATGTGTGTGTATTTTATCTGGTGATACTGTTATGGATAGAAATTATTTGATTATATGACTATTATATCAAATTATATGACTATTATAGAAATTTTTTTGAAAATTACTTTCAGAAACATATAAAACAAAGCCAAAGAAAGCAAACAATAATATGGTTTTCATTGTATTCATTACTCAATCAGTTTCAGTTTCAGTCTCAGTTCCAAAGACTGACCCAACATTACTATTTACACATTCAAATAGGATATGAAACATATCTGAAATATATTAGATCTCCATTTAAGGAGAATATTAAACTCAGCGAATATTAAGCCTCTCATAATATACTTCACATCTTAAGCCGTTGTTTCAAACTTTAATCAAAGACTGAAACAAAATTCAGTAAAATATATCTTTGAAACTTTACACGAATTATCTTCTATTGTTTCTCGAAGTTTTTTCAATCTCGTAACTGAATACGGATCGAGAAATAACGATAATCTTATGTTAAAATTGTTTAACATTAAAAGCAATTTTCATTAAAAGCATCAAATTCTTGAATAATTGATCTCTAAATGTCCGGCAGAATAACCGCTTAAATTATTTCTTTAACGCTCTATAATTTCATTTTTTACTTATTTATGTTTTCAAATGTATTTATAGTTTTTATTAATGAACTCTTTGAAAAATTTCACAAAACTCTTAAAGAGAACCAATTAATTCATTTCAATTCAAACTTTAAATAATTATTGAGCTATTTTAGAATATCTTTGGTTGAGTTCTATAAAGTCGTAACTCAAAAAAGTATAATTTCGAGAAAAATGAGTTTAAAGTTTTAAAGCCAGTATACACACAATGAGATACGATTATATGGAATTGTAGGCTATGTTGCAATTAAATCGAATTTTTTGAATTAGATATGAGGGTTAGTTAGTCCTGAAAATGTATTACAAATTAGCAATAACTCAGTTTTCGAAAATTTTTGATTTACGACTTTCGACGAACTCAACCGACGATATGACACTTCCAGAAAGCAAAAAAAACTTTTTTCACTATTTTTAGTATGTTTTTAGTTAAGTGTCATCTAATGATTGAACACAAACTAAATCTTAAGTTCGAATATGTTATTCATTAATCAGTTAGTTAACAGCCTGCTTGACATCACTTCCACAAAACTAATAATAATAATAATTAACAGAACTTAAAGTTGACATTACTTGACACTCAACTAAAAATAGTGAAATAAGTTTTTATGTTTAACCGCATGTTTAACCTTAATATTGTTTTTACGATTTATATACTTTTTCGATCAATTTTCAGACCTTTTTTAAGACTATTACAAAATTCTAAAAACAAGAATTAGATAAGAATACAAGAATTTTTATACGCAATAATTTTGTAAATGTCCCGAAGCTATCCTGAAGTATATGTATGAATATTGACGAAAATTGTTATAAGAGGTGAAACTTGTTTTTAAATAATTTCCAACTGAAGTCAATGTGAACTGATTGAAGGGAGTGATTGAGCAGTAGTTTCTTTAATGTAAGTCAACATTAGAGAGTATGACTGCATCCAATCCCACACACTTTTCCTCTAAACTTAAGAATACACAACTCCTAAAATCCAACAAAGTAAAAGTTGTTGGTAATGAAGCATATATTTGAGTCACAACAACTTTCGCTAAAACTTTTTACTCACTTTTAATGTAAATTATAAGCGAATAAAACAGTTATTACCTAAATGGGAATTAAATATAGTTTCAATTTGAGCCTATGTTAGTTTAACTTTATATCAATACAATGAATGGTATGTATTTTCTTAATTTAATTTTAAAATTAAAAATAACATCAAATGTTTGTTAACAGACTTGAGTTCTTATTGGATTTTATTTTATTTGATTGAAATTTTTTTTAAAGTGAATAAACCTCTGAAAAAATTTCATTTAATATTTTTCGGTCTAATAAATATTGAATTCAAAAATCTGGTCTAAAACTTGAGAAAATGAATTTATTAACACAATGAGGGGCCCATTTTTCTGAATATAGTGTAAATCTTTAAAAATCTAAATATAGTATAAGAGGTTGAGTGCATGCAATGATTGTGCCAAACAGTTATTTCCCACTAAATTATTAACTTTATTATTAGTCAAATAGTCATTTAGATCTACTTCTAAAGTTAATTCACAAGTTCTCAGATACTGTATTAGACCCAAAGCTCATATTTCGCTCGTTTGTAAGCCTAACTGTTTAAAAGTTAGATAATCTTAATGTCTGAATGCGTGTATAATTAAAAATAGATCATTGGTTTTCGACTTAACTAAATTTATTTTGAGAACAGTTTTTAAGCCTAACTTCTAATATCTTTTCAGATCTCTTAAACTTCGCATACAGTCAGTGCCGTAGCCAGAATTTTAGGTTTGAGGGGGTTATACATAGGAAAAATCCAAGATATGACAATTTTTAAAAATTGCTACAGACCTACACTTAAATGTTCAAAAAATTTTGGGGGGGGGGCTATAGCCCCCTTGCCCACCCCTAGCTACGGCTGTGCATACAGTATGCCTTTATTAAGCTAAGCTTAACAAAATAAATCTGTATATCAAACTTTACTTGAAATTATTCTGCAGCTATTGATCAGTCAGAATTCTAATACTCAAACCATTCTATATTAAATATTAAATTTTAGTGTTACACATAAAAAAGTTTAAAACTAATTTAAATATGTTAGGAACTTTGTTTATAGATTTTAGATAAGGTTATAAGCAATGCTGTAGCCAGAAATTTTTGGTTGGGACAGAAAAATTCTAAATTTGATAATTTTTGAAATTGCTACAGACCTACACTTAAATGCCTAAAACTGTTTGAGGGGCCGTTGGCCCCCTGTTCCCTAGCTGGCTACGGCACTGGTTATAAGTAATAAAAATTCTACATTTTATTTTCAAATACAGGGTATAATTAACTAATGCATAATTCATTACGTGAGTTTTTAAAAGCAATTTTTAGGATTAATATGAATATACCGGTAAATTTTGCCGATATAAGTTATTATTTGTTAGTATGAGTCAACTTCTAACTAAAAATACAGTGTTGAGTAAGATATTATTCATAAAAGTATGTATTCAAATGTATAATGTATGCAAATTAAGTTGTAGGCGTTTTTATTATACTCTAAAGTCTATAAAATATACAATTATTGTATTTGATGCAAAAAAGAAAATCTTTTTTATATAAAAAAAAGTGTTTCCTGTTTCAAATCTCTAGAGGTTTGATGTGATATATAAACCAAATAAAATGGGATATAAAAAGAATCAAATAATAAACTGATTCTATTAAATCATAGCAATCGCTAACATTTACATAATTTTAGATAAGCGTAAAAATTCAATACTTTTTTAAAAGTAAACTTAAATTGATTCATAACGTTATTATTATATATATTTTTAATAATATGGCACAAAGAATGGTCTTATTTTTTATAAGCTAAGCTACAAACCTACTGAAAAGAGATTAGTGTGACTTCAATTTATTCACTTTAAATCTGATGTGAACTCACAATTTTCAATACCATATTAAGCTCGAATTTAATTACATTTTTATATATTCAGAGCTAGTCTTCAGGTATGACACAAGACTATAAATAATGAGCCAAAACTACAAGAAAAATTACTCGAAGGCATAACTAGAGATCAATTTTATTTTATTAAAATTTTTATCATAAGTGGGCGAATGATTTTTGGAAATGTTGCTAATTTTTAAATTATTATCAGAAACAGAGATAAAGTCTTGTTTTAGAATATTTCGTAGAATTGCTACTAAACATGAAGTCATCAGAAGTTTTTATTTATTTATTTTTTTGAAAAAGTAATTATTTTATTTTGAGCTAAAATACAAGATAACGCCTTGAAATAAATTTGCATTAGTTTCTAATGACTCGTGAAGACCATATTTTTCACCCGAGCCATATTTCGCCTACACTTGAATTAAAAGATTAATTATTTTATATGCATAGCCATTAAAATAATGTAATAAATAGGATATAAAGTTGAACTAACTCTAACTTATGATCAATCTTAACCTTAATTACAATTTTAGTGATAGAAAGGAATTCAATTTCTTAAAAACTATATAAAACTTTAAATTTTTCTTTTCATAGTAATAATTAAAGTGATAATAATTTCATTATCAAGTTTAACAACATGTTCAGCTGTGAAATGTCCGCCCTCTCAAGTGATCTATCCGTGCAGTTGTGCTCAATATATAAATCAGATCTCCTGTTGGAATATTAAAGCTGATGTCAACTTAACACAAATATTTGTTAACTTAACAAAGGCTTTGGGAGAAAACAATAGGAAAATAGTTTACGACGAGTTTAAACTTATAGACACAGAACTGTCTGAAATCGGAACTAAAGATAGCAAAGACGTTGAGATTGACTTTTTGAATGGGGTCGCCTTTCAGAAAATAACTATAATTAAAAATATAAATTTGAAGCGAATTTATAAAAATGCATTCAAGTCATCATTCAATATAACAACATCTGTAACCATAAGCGAGAATCCAATCCTCGGTAATGAGGCGCCCAATGAAAAAGAAATATTTGATTTATTGAACAGTTTTGAATTTGCGAGTGAGATATGGCTCACAGATAACAATATAACTGTTATTCCTGACAATGCTTTTAATAGACCTCAAAATTCATTGACATGGCTTTCATTAATTGATAATAATATCGTACGTATCGGTGATCACGCCTTTCGATCATTAACTTCATTAAAATATTTATTACTTGACGGCAATCGAATCGACAGAATTTCTAATAAAGCCTTAGAATTGAGCAAAAGTACTGATAACCAGTTATTGAGACTCTTTCTAAGAGACAACGCTTTAAATGACGACTCATTCGAAACCGGAATTTTTGAGAAAATCAAAAGAAAAGTTTTGCTCGACTTGTCTAAGAATAATATAACTCATCTAAAAAAGTCTGTTTTCGCGCCTTTATTCAGACGAAACGGCAGTGCAATCATTCTTCGACATAACCCACTGCTGTGTGACTGCAATTTCAAATGGCTTTTCGACAGAAAACTTTTGTATAACTCATCAAACAGTGAACAACAATATTATGTGCATCACATCCAATGCAATGGTACCAAACATGACAGCATTAAAATGAACGAATTATCTGAAGCCAACTTTGATCACTGCCCTAATC
Source organism: Nanhermannia elegantula (assembly GCA_034699485.1). Classification (NCBI taxonomy): domain Eukaryota; kingdom Metazoa; phylum Arthropoda; class Arachnida; order Sarcoptiformes; family Nanhermanniidae; genus Nanhermannia; species Nanhermannia elegantula. Next base: position 11,211 of record JAQGCH010000554.1, on the reverse strand, counting down.
AAGAGGATAATGGTTGTGTCGAATATGACTATGAATATGAGTTGTGTATTAATAGTGCGGAATCGTCTCAATTCCTGAATCACTTGTTTGTTGTGTTCATAAATATTTTGTTTTGTTTGTTCATTTGATATTTAACATAAATTTGGAATATATTTATCATTTCATTGTATTCAATGTAATATTAATTTATAAAATATATAATAAAGTAAATTAAAGTATTCAAAAATAAAGATAAGTTAATCAGTATTTAACTCTTAGAGCTTTCTATCATAAAGCTTATAATCAGAACTTTTTGTCCATTTTTTATGTTAAAAAATAAAGATTTCATTTAATAAAAAATTTCAGAGATATCAGAGACATCAGAGACCAACTTTTTCTTTGCAAAAGAAGTAATATTGAGCTCAACTTTGATGCGATTATAAACTATTTGATTCCAAAGCATAATATCATTGAATATCCGATATTTAGGACAAAACATTATTTCGATAAAACACAAACCTTTGGTTATACTTATTGTTTATCTCTTGAAATTCTCAACGAAATAATTAAAGTTATTTTACTTGTTGTGAATCATAATTATGTTGTTTTCAATATTCAATTCTCTAATTTTGATTTGTTTTTAATCCCAAATTAATGTAAAGCAATGATTTCATAAACAGTTTAAATCACATTTTTGTGAATCACTTAATTTGTATACATTTTGTCAGAATATCTATTGCGAGAGAACAGTCACAGATAACTAAAGTTCTAATAATTAATAGTTTAAGTTATAAAAGTTCTAAAACTATAATAAGACACAAACCCTGAACTTACACTTAATCTCAAACCTGACTAACACTAACCCAATACAGTAAAACCTGTCAAAGTTAGGCAAACAGTTAAGTCCTTTTAGCAAAATATTAATTGTTTTTTACTTTATATATTTTGCAAAAAAAACTTAACTGTTTGCCCAACTTTGACAGGTTTTACTGTACTATATAATCCTATTCCTCCAACTTTAACAAAATCAGTCTATAATGTACTGCTCTATAGTTCACATCAATCAGGCTTTTAAAGCCTTTAATTAATACAGTTGTTTAAAAATTAGTAGAGTTTTATATCTATTAAAAAATGTTTATTATTTAAAGTTCTTATTAAAATGATGTACAATGTATCCTAACCTGTGCTGTGTCGACAACACTTAACTATACTCTACTTTACTATACTTTATATGCAGTACTAAATTTACAAAATTATATAAAGTTATAACAATGTTTTGCAATTATAACAATGATAACAATACTTTAATTATACAGTTTTAAAACTAGAACCGAACCGAACCGAACCAAACCGCGGTTCGGTCCCCGCGCGCAGCTTTAATATATACTTTTGAAAGAATTTTGGAGTTATTTTTCAGCAATAAGACACTTAAAGTGAACAATTAGTTGAACAAATAGAAGGAGTCATGAGTTATGTCATTCACACGAAGAAAATTAAACTTTAAATAACAATATTTTAAATATAAAATAGATTTTATTTACTATAGGATAGGAGTCTATAATTCTTATTAAAGTAAATCAAATTTTGGATTATTTTTTGAAAATGCCATCAAATATTTGGGTCAAGAGTTGCAGTCATTTTCAAAATATATTTAAATTAATTTTAATTATCTAAACATTAATTAATTTTTTTATTCATTTAAATTAATTTTAGCGAAAGTGATCAGAAATGGATATAACATACCATTGGACTATGTTTTGGACTATGGAAGCGATTATCGTTTGATGGAAACCCAGTGGCTTCGAGAGTGTGGTCTGGGATCAGGTCCTGAATTGAACTCTGGAGGTGTCCTCAGGTGGGTGGGATGTGGATGAGGCGCCTTTGGAGGGAGGAGAGGGATCTGTACCCCATACTGTGCTTTTGGAGCCGAGTCGTTGTGTGTTCTGATACACTCCAGGTTTAGGGTGGGCGGGAGTGAGCCTCTGTCGGGACACACAATGGCTCTTTGCTGGTTGTCTGTGGTGGTGATTGTAGTGGCAGTGGTCGCAAAATGTGGTTTGTTGTTAAGTGTGCGGGTCTGGAGTTATTTTATTTTATTTTTTCAGGGCGTTCAATGAATGGTTGGTTAGTATCTTGAGAACAGAGTTCTTAAACGTAAGTATCATTTGATATGACATTCAATATATTCTATATTTTGAAGATGACTGCAATTCTGAGTAATTTTTAAAATAATGATTCATTTTTTCAAACTTTATGTGTAATTCTTACAATTATGTTTCGATTTCAAACTTTAAACTTATTTTATTTCGTAAAAAAACTATTTCAAAGCGTTTTATTATTAAAGCTTTGCGAAGAGTTAATGGAGTCATACAATAGATATTTTGAATTATAAATTCTGGTAAACCTTGGGTTTAAAAGTTAAGCAATATTTAGAATGAACTTAAAAAGACTTTTTGAAAATTATTAAAGTTCTGGTAATTCATGCATTCCTTTTCTTCAAGAGTTGAGAAGGCGGTGGTGAAAAGGGATCAAACATGACTTCCTCATGTGTTGGATATGTGTCAGAAAATGAAGAATACTTCTATTGTTGGTCTATCACTGGGATCATCGCCGCGATCAATAGTATTCATAATTGACACCAATTCTGCCATATTTTGTATTAAAATCTAATTTTGTCGAAATTTTATAAATTATTTGATAAATAATATTCTGAAGATATAATGACAAACATATTATAGAATATTCTATATTCTCAAGAGTCAGAAAAAGTATTGAATACAATAGACTTTTCATTTGTTTGATTCGATATAAGTTTATTATAATTTGTTTTACTATAGATTTATAACATGAAGTATGTGTTCGAGTACTTCTTCCACAGTTCTCTGTATTTGTTGACTTTGTTGAAAAAGTCTGTCATACCTCTGAGCCATAGCCACCGCTTCATAAATGACTGGTTGGTCTTTTGCGTGAGCAGTCATAACAATGTTGAAGTTGGACAGAGTCTTCTCAGCTTATGCCTCAATTTCAACGCCTGCTTCAGATGACTCATAAGCAGAGTTGGGATTTATAAGCATTCAAAACCACTAAAATAAGCAGCAAATAAGCACTAAAAATATTGAAAATAAGCATTCAAATAGGCAAAAATTTAGAACAGCAATTTTCTGGTTAAATCCCTGGTTAAATTCTGGTTTTCATTCCTAACTTTAACATAATGCGGATAAAAGATGTAAATCTCTATTTTCCTTACAGTTTATGTAAAAGTTTTAACAGTTTTTTAAGTTTAATAATAAATAAAATGAAAAATAAGCATTAATTTAAAAATTTTAAGAGGCAGGCATACAAAATTATATTAAAAATAGGCATTTGCCTAGGCAAATAAGCAAAAGACCTAACTCTGCTCATAAGCCACTCATCCCGTGCAGCGATTGCTCCATAATTTACTTGCCATTCAATATTTTCATTCCATACAATGTGTTGGACCGCAAGCTTAACGAGTTCTCTCCATATTATGTTGTGCTCTGTCTCAAGACGAGTAAGTCTAGCATTCATATCATTGGCAACAATTTCCATTGCATTTGTATCTATAATAAGGTTTATTCTTGTGATCATAACTGCAATTACTCTTTGTGATTGTTTAATGCCCTCAATCATGTTCTCATAGCTGTCTTTGATATAATTTATATCTTCTGTCTGTTGATCACTCTCTGCAATCACATCCCTGTGTCGATCAATAACAGCCAAGAAGTGTGCTTTATGACTTTCAGTTCTAGCTCTAAATTGATTGAATGCATCGATAAGTTCTGTCAATCGCTGTCTTCTTTTTTCCATTTGATTGATATTTGTCTGAAAATCCAAATCATTATTCCAAACAATGGGATGGGCATCAAAATGATTGATTTGATCTCTAAACCCATTCCTAGTATACAACATGTGATTCAGATCCAAATCCAAATCGCTATTCAAAACATTATTCATTCTCATTAACAACAAATAGAATAATGACTTCAATTATTTTGTTGAGAATATTATATTATGATTATTGAAAAAATTATTTTAAAAATTCTGTTTTAACAAAATATCTATTAATATAAAAGTTTTAAGCTTTTTAGTCTGTGGTTTACTTTTAATGTTGAAAAATCAGATTCTATTTAATGTTTAATTCAAGTTTAAGAACCCCTTTCATAAAGTTTGGAAATGTTTATTAAAGTCTCTAATTTTATTGTATACATTGTCTTATGAGTCACACAAAGTTTCAATAAAACTCTTTGAGATTATACGACATTAAAATAAAATTCACATCATTTTGAATACTCTCTCAAAAATGTCAGAAAAAAGGAAATTATTTTTGTTTTGGGTCCTCCCGGAGCAGGAAAAGGGACCCAAAGCCAGAAGATTTCTATAGTTAGTGTTTAAAAATAATGTATTTATGATTTTCCTAAGCTTTCATTCAATTTCAATACAGGTATTTGGATTCACACACATATAAGCCGGTGATTTGTTGAGATCAGAAATGAATTCGGGTTCAGAATATCGACGGATTTCCTAAAAATATAGATAATTGAAAGAAATGAAAAAAACTAATGGGAGACAGAACTGAAATCAAAATAATTTTATTATTTGAATTTCCAGAAGAAATATGTATTGAAAGATGCTTTACTCGTAATCGATTGGGTCTTATGGGACGTCAAAGTGATCATCAAAAAAGAGACATAAGAAATAAAATAAATAATAAAAAGACATTAATTAATTGCATGAATAAACAGTTGATCAGAGAAATAGATTCTTCGCAATCCATTGAACCAGTGTTTCACGCGATAAAAGCGATATTTTGTAAGTTTTGAAAATATTTATCGTTTAATTTATAAGTTGTTTAAATATAGTGTTAAAAGTTTAAAAATTTGAGGTTATTCTTAACCAAAAATAAAAGTTATGATTAGATCTTTGGTAACAACTTTTCAATGATTTGGATAAAGAATGAAAATGAATGGAAATTGATTTATAATCAAATCAAGAGCTTTAATGATAAATACATTAATTACAGTTATTTTGTTATCAAATAATCCAATAGATTGTAATCATTGAAATGCATAAATGATTATAAATATAATTTTGAATTATAGGGTGTGTTAATAGCATGATATTCACAGATAAGACTTTTTGGAAAAATTTTTACATATTCTTCCAATTTTCAATAGTTATAGCGATAAAAACAAAAATTAAGATAAAATCAAATAATTGTATGAGCGCTACAACGCTTTAGTCAGCTTTTGAAGTATTCTAGTTGTATGAGATCTGCAATAATTTTTTAATAATAGTTTAACTCAAGGATAACCAGATTAATGATTTGGATTTCAAATAAAATACATGTGATTCAAAAATTCCCTTTACTAGCACTTACACATTCCTTATTCACTTTTAGAAAATACTTTCAATTTTGGTATTTCTGTGTAGTACTGAAACTTTTTAATACTTTTAATTCAATCAAATGAGAAATGAATTATTTATATGATAATGATTTGAATTTTAACATCAAGAATCACTTCTAAAGCATACCGAACTATATCTTTGAAATAGCCTTAAATAATTTGAGTGAAACCGTTAAAATATTTTATTATTTCAATAGTTTTAAACAATATATTTTGCATTTTTAGTGTTTTATGAGTGCATAATATTCATGTTATATAATGATAAATGTTTGTAAAATTAGTGAAAAGTCTTATTAAAAATTAGAAAAAATATATATTAGATTTAAAAATATGAATATTAAGTAAAAAATCATATATATCTTTATTGGAGATGAACTACTAACTAATGGACACGACAACAGATTATCAATGTGTTCATTATTACTAAAAGTTTGATTTTGGCATTTTTTAAAATTTTCTTTAAATAACTTGCATTGAAATTCAATACGTTGTGAATAACTAATAGTATTATTTGAAACTTCACAGCGTTTTTCATTTGATGTCCATTTCATATGACAATTGCTGCAATCGATGGGATTTCGCCATAAGTTTATAGTAATAGATCTCTTGAATAAGGGCTTAAAAATTGATTCATTGAGATAAGTGATGGCATTATCAGAAAGTTGCAATTCAAATGGTCGGCCGATTGATGCCAGTGCTTGAGAATCAAATGAGGATGAGTTCAAACGATTTTTAGACAGATCGATGAGTATAGCCTCTGAACTATCACTTAAAGTCAAAGAGAGTTTTCTAAAACTTTGAATGAGATTTTCTCTGAGATTCAAAAAGTTTATTTTTGGCAAATTAGAGAACGCAAAGTCTCCTATACTTGTAATCCTATTCTTTGCTAACGATAGCCTTTCGAGACGACTCTGAACTCCTAATAGTGGACGAAACGCATACTCGGGAACGTATTGTAGGCCACAATCAATAGCGTATATCAGACTTGCATTCGTAAACTTACTCAACATAAGAAAAAAGTCTTCTAAATCATCAGCTTTTAATCCAATCGATGGATTTGATTCGAAATATACTTTATCAGTGATATTATAAGTGGATCGAAATGCGTTCTCATCTATGCGTTTGAGATAATCGTTACGATTGACTGATAGTTCTCGAAATGAAAACTTGTCTAAAGAGTCACTTTCTATTTGATCTACTATTGAGTTCTGGAATATAAACTTATGTAACAAAAGCTCTTCATGTGTTTGACGACTAGATTCTTGAAATATTTGCTTAAGAATTAAACCAGAAGTTATAGTGTTTCCGCACACAAACTGACTGCTTGTCCTATTACAAGAACACGGGTATATGATTTGAGATGATGGACAACTTGCGCCCAAAATGATATGTCGAACATTCAGTAATAATAACAAAAATATAGAATAGAATCCTAAAAATGATAGAAATAGAAAATATTTTTAATGCTGTATAAAAATGCAAAATAAGTTGTTTAAGTAAATAATTTTTTAAGTCTCTACTTGTAATTTATAAACTTAGCATCAGTTGTAAGCTATAAAGTATTTCCAACTTGAGTTCTGACATGAGAAGGAGAAGTTTGATTAATTACTTTCATTTTATTTAAATTAGTTTCACTTTAATAAAGAAAAATTTAATGAAAAAATTATACCTCAAGAATATTTTAATATTTAGTTCATTTTAATTAATATTTTTTGTATATCTCGAGAGCTTATCTCGTTTAATAAACATGTTATTTGACTGTATTTAAGAATCATTTCATGACTATTGATTAAATTGCTGCAAACTTTTCTTAGAAATGAATCATTTCAGCATAAAGTTGTATTTGACATTTAGAAACGCATTCATAAGCATTTCATAATACGGAAACTTTTTTTATACAGTGCATATTTTGTACAGATTTGTATAATATATAGTTTGAATTTAATTTCTTAGAATATCAGAAATTGAAATATAATTAAAAATAATTATAATTGTAAGAAATAATTTACATGGAATTAAAACAAACAAAAATTTAGCAAAAATTACATAAATAAATATTGTATTCATTTAGTGCATTAAATATAAACATATTTTATCTTTAGATGTAATTCTACACTTACAGTATGTTTGTTTAATATGAATGCGTCTCTATTTTAATAGCAATTTAGGAAATACTAAAGCATTAATATAAAGCATTTTATGCAAGCATACAAACGATCAACATATGTATCTGTAATACTCAATGAACAATACAAACAAGTTGTATACAAAGGTGAAATACATACCTGGCATATTCGTTATAACAAATAATAGTAATTATTATTACTATTTCACGATTACATAATAAAAATTGACTATTTATGGACAAACACAACCTTCATGTAAAAAAATATTTTAATACAAACTTAAATTTTAACAATGAAAAGGATTCCATAGTTTATTATATCCATCATTTTGTTATAATGCATACTTTCAACTGAATCATAGATTTTGAACATACATTTTATTCAAGGTTTTAGCAGTGCGGACATTAACTACACTAAAATCCAGTTAATACACAACCTTATATTGCACTTTAGGCTATTTTGAAGTCAAACCTATTGTTATATGAATTTTGAAAGTATTTTTTCATGCACTGCAAGTTCTGCGATATATTAAATAAAATTTGTGTGTCAATGCCCTCTGAATGCTCTGAATTAACTGTTTAAAAGTTCATTAATTTACAATTCACAGGTTTTATTGTCGCTTCATTTTTGTGATATGACGTTATACTCTGTAAATTTGCCTCAAGCCATATATCATTTCTTTATAAATGTAAAGTTATGAGTAAATTGATTTCAAATGACTATTTATATTATAGTTCAAGCAAATTGTGTGTTTCAACTCTACCACTACTTAACAATTACTTTATTTAGTATGAATAATGATCGTTACATAGTTTAATAGTTTTACGTGAATTTTAATGATATTTATATTCAAATATACATAATGTTAATAAACTTTTTATATTTCAAAGTTTACATGAATTGAAGTTAACACAAGTTAACTGAGTTTTAGTTTGAAATATATTTTATAAATTAAATATAGAAATGAGCAAAAGTTAAACTGAACACAATTAAAGCATTTACTAAAGCGATAGGATATATGTGATTAATATGATAACTAAATGCTGTATTAGCTGTACTTTTCATACAAGAAGGCGACAACTTTTCTGACATTTGCGGACAAGTTTTAAAGTCGTTTACACTGATCGGCATTTTATTATCTCCGCATTTAATAGTCGAGATCTGATCACTAATAAGAGCTGATTTAGACTGAGTGTCTTCTGAATAACAGTATTTTGTTTTCACTAACCATTGCAGAGAACAGTCGCATACAATCGGATTGGACTCTAATTCTAAGCGAAAAAAGTTTTTATCCGAACGATCAAAAAGAGGGCCAAAAATTTTTTCATCGACAGTATTTATCAAATTATTTCTGAGATATAATGTGCCGATCGGACGACCAATTTGTGCAAACGATTCGCTTTCGAAAGATTCATCAGCCAGTAAATTATGGCTCAGATTAATACTACTTATCACTTCTTTAGAGCGTTTTCTGAATTTCAATGAATTATTTGTTATTTTACGGATTTTGTTGTGAGAAAGTATTAAATGAAGCCATTCTGAGGTCAACTCCGAGAACGCATAGTCTCCTATTTTATCTATTTTATTGTGAGTGATCTCAATGTGTTTTAACTGATTCTGATTACCATTCAATGAATGAAACGCGTTATCAGGTATTGAATGTAAAGAGCTTTTAATAATCCTTATTTCGCGCAAATTCGGAAATTTGCTCAAAAAATCCCAAATATCTCTTTCATATGATTTATAATTGTGAAGATTTTGATTGTTAACGAACTTTATTTCTTGAGCTGAATAAACACTACCATCGAATGCGTTCTTATCAATAGTCTCCAAATCGTAGTTTCCTATTATTTCTATCGACTGAAATCCAATCTTAGAAAATACTTCGGATCTGATATATTTGAGTGAAGTGTTGCGAACAATTAATTTTTCAATAATAATCTGTGATTTATCGCCAAAATTTAATTCCCCCTGCAATCGGTGCGAAATGAGCTTCAAGTCAAGTGTCTCTATGAAAATATCTGAACAAATGATTTCTTTGATTGTATTTTCATTTGTTATGTCATTTATGCAATGACAGGGGTTTATGAGTCGAGTTGTCTTACAATCGATAGGCTCTCGACAGACAACTGTTATTAATAGTGATGAAAATGAAATGAATGCAGTTATCACTAAATTAAAAGAAAAAGATAGCAATTAATATCAATTCAATTGATTAATTATGAAAAAATTAATATTATGTAAATTTAAATTATTCTTTACTTTTACTGAATTAAATGTTTGGCAAAATATGTTTCTTAAATACAGGAAACGAATACGTTATTCTAGAGTTGTGTCAAACATTTAATTGAAAATACATTTCTTTTGTACATCTGAAGCAAGTTTCTGTATCTTTCGAAACCAGTCTTCAGTGATTATGTTTAACTGAATGAAATCTTAACTTAGATTTTAAATTATTTAATGCAATAGTTGGAGGGATTGAACTGAGCATGAATTCATGCTGTGCTGTGAATTCCAAGCCCTGTTTCATTCAATATTTGTTTATCCAAAATATTTTATAATCTATTGTAAGAAATACTCATTCTGTAGAGTTCAGAGATAGAGTTAGAGATAGAGTTCAGTGTTTACAAGATTTATGATTACCATAGTCTTCGGTAAAGCTTCTGTTCAATCTATTGGTTTGTTTATCAACAGTAGTGCTGATTCAGAACAGCTATCATTCTCACTGAAAACATATTTAGTGCGAATGTTTTGTTGAAAAGGCTGTACAGTAACCGATAAACATTCTTAAAACCTCTGATTCAGAAGTACTTTATTCCAAAGTAATATATCTGAGGATCATTTAGTGAGAATTGAAAAAAACTTTATTTTTCTCTTAAAAGGATCTGTGAATCATTTTGAATGCCTTGAAATACTTGAATGATTGCTTATAATTATTGGTTATGTAATCTGATTGAGGAAAGTGACAGAAAATGATTTATACCTAAATTAAAAACTCAATTAAATTCAACTCTCTTATGGCTAAGAATAAAAAGTTGAAATAATATAACGAACTCAACTTATAAGGAATGTACTGATAGTTAGAAAGTTATTCAAATAACAGTTAATAAACTAAATCATAATAAGATACCTTATTTAGTTATTTCTTATTCACATCTTACAACTTTTTAGCAAAATTTACATTTGATTGCCAGACTCGAGCGTTTAAATACTATTTACAGGCATTCATCATCACTGGCTATTGTTTTTTCACTAACATATAGTTAGTTTGAGTTCTCATTTGAATATGAGATCTGTTGTATTAAGGATTGAGTTAAGTTGAAGTCCGTTTGTTCTTATAAAAGATGAGGTGTGAAGTAATTTTCTCTTGAATTTTGGTTTATATTTACAAAATCTATTTTCAGTTTTGCTGATTTTCACTAACAATCCGATCTGAATCAGATGAGTATACGTATACTCATGTTATTTTGAGCTATTTTGTCAGTTACATAATAGCAAATGTAAATTTAAAATCTCAAACTGAATATAAATCATTATATTTTAAAAAAGTTCTTTTATCGAAAAATTATGGGCAAAATTTAAGTCTTAAGTATACTTAAGATTAAAAAGTTTACACATATTAGTTGCTAATCAGAGGGGACTTAATTTAAATCAATTTTTAAAAATGACAATTATAGTCA